>JBAMAW010002023.1:0-66771 GCA_037043295.1 Amiota minor | reverse complement strand
TTGATTAATACAATATTTATAATTTTTCATTTATTGATTTTAGTCTATAAAATTTAAGCTAAAAAAAGCGTTGAATATTTTTTAGGATTTTCCTTGCTTAAATTTTATTTATTTTATTCAAATTAAGCAATTTTTTTTTTTAATTTTTTGTTTTTTATAGAAAAATATTTTTTTTAATTTTATTTATTTACATATATAAAAATTTGGGTTTCCTGTTGCTTTTTTTTTTTTTTGATTTTTTTAATTTAATAATTTTGTATTTAAATAATTTTGAATATTTTAATTTACGTTGTTTTTTTTTTTGTTTTTTGTATAAATTTTAATTAATTTAAACTGCGATAATCCACCCACCCACCATAAAATAATCTAATAATAATAGTGATTATTATCCAGTGAGAATTCATTTAATTGGTGACCTTGGAAAATTCTGGATTTTGGTTAAAGAAAACCATGCAAAATTATTTGAAAATTTACAATATTTTTTTTTTTTTTGTATATTTTTGGTGTATAGTTTATTTTTTTCAAAATTCTTCTTTCTTTAAATATATTTATTGATTGCTTTAATGACTTTAATTATATTTTAAGTATTCAATATTTGTAAATAATTTTTTTTTATTTATTTTATTTTGAATGAAAACTTTGTTTCGAAATTTAGTTTAGTTTAGTTTCATTCTTTGTCATGTTAAAGTTATTTATTTGTATTTATGTAAATTTTTTTTATTAAATATTATTTGGAAATATTATTGTATATATATTATTTATTCAACCATTGATGCTTTAAATAATTTTTAATATAATTTTTTATTTTATTATTTTGTTGTTTATGTTATTTGAATTTTATTTAAACTCTTTTTTAATTTTGAAGTGAAAGCTTCTTTAGGCGCGTTGATCGATTTTTGATTGGAGGAAACAATATGAGTTCACATCACCGACATGCTACGGATGTTTATTTAAAACTATACATATATCGATATTCAGAGATCTATGCGACCGGTCTGGCAAGCAACAAAGTTGTTTCAAGGCTCTGTTAGCCCATAGAATCAACAAGAGTAAAGCTATCCGCAGTTCGGTGGCAGCTCTTAATCAAGATCAAAATCACTCAATCACTACACTGCCCATTTCTCTAGCAATTGCAGAAGTAAGCACACCCTTACACGATATTTTCTCAAAGCCAAGGACCTAGCAGAGGCGAAGTAGGCGAATGGGTCTGGCTACACTGTCGCTAGGATACTCTGGCCTCGCTACCAGTTAGATTAGCAAAACTATTGTGCATATGTAAAGTATTTAGACGATATGCACAAAGCCACGAAGTAAAATTCCCTTTGTCATCGATTTGAGTGGTTATCTTTTAATTTTTTCCTTGCCTTGTCCCAAGATGGGACTTCAATATACAAACAACAGCTGTTTGCCGTCGAAACGGTGAGAAAAGTAACTAAACTTGACGGCAGACGCGTTAAATTTCTTGTTTATGATATTGCATTAATTATTATTATTTTAAGATTTTTTTTTATTTTATTTTTTTTTATTATAGAATTTTATGTATTGAATTTACATAATAAAAATAAAAAAAAAAAACAAAAGGAACTATAAATTTCAGTCTTTTTTTTAAGTGTGTGTGTGTGTGTGTGTGTGTGTGTGTGTGTGTGTGTATGTGTGTGAATATATGTACATGTGTGCATGTGTAGATTATATTTAATGTATTTTTATTTAACAATTTATTTTTTATTAATTTATTTTTAATTTTAAAGTCGCTTCAAAATTTTGTAATATTTATTCCCATTCCCATTCCCATTATATCGTACGTACATTTGTTTGTTTGTTTGTTTGTTGTCTTTTTATATATTCACAAAATGTTTCTTATTTACTCGTATTAATTTAATTAATATTTTATATAAATGTAAGAAGGATTAATATTCTTTTTCATAAATTTTTGTATACACTTCACAACACTAGTGTGGGGGAATATTTAGATATATTTTTATTAAAGTTTAGTGATACAATTCTATAAACATTGCCATGTTCTTCTTTGTCACCAGATTAAATTTGCCTTAAATATCATTGTACCCACCCACCTCCACCGACCACAATAATAGCAAGTGAACTGAACAATTATGGCTGCATTGAGTTGTCCTAAACTGATTCTTGCCAAGTGATTTCGGGACAAAAATCCCATCAAACTCAATTGTTGTTGTGTAAGACTACATTATAGGTATATCCAATCTGTATTTATTCACCAGTTCGCTTCCATCTCCTGTTTACACTTCTTAATATTTCTGTCACAAAACAAAATCTATTCTTCTCAAAACTTTTATTCTTAGCTCAGCTCATGTGAAGTGTATTTCATTTATGAACTTTGGGGAGTCCCCTCCAAAGTTAAGTAGTCGTAGTCTCTTTCTTTATTCTTCAATAATTTCTTGTGATTTTATTTTTTTTATAAAAATTCGAAAAGCCACAAATCGAATAAATTTTGTATTGATTTATTTAATTTTTGTTTCAAATTTTCATTGTGAAAAAAACTCATGATTATTTTTGTTTGTTTGTTTGTTTTTTTTTTTCATTTTGGTGTTTGCTTTGACTTTTATTATTTTTATTAATTTTGAAATGTTTATTTAGCTTTTGTTTTTTTTTTTTTCTTCTTTAATTAGCATCCATAAAATATACTTTATTTATTGTTCTGATGATGACTGAGACAAAATGTAATTTACAAAAAAAGCAAGAATTAAGACAAGAAAAGTACAATAATAATATTCGATTTTTATATGGAAGCCATGTATGTAACTTGATCGTCTGCACTATGCAATATTTTCTATTATTCTTCTATTATCCTTTTAATACAATAATAAGTACAATTTATCGCAAGGAATTTAAAATAAATTTTCTATATAAAATATGACAAAAAAAAACAAGTTGCAAAATGTTACATATGTTGTTTTATTGTATCTTTATCATCATTTTTATTGTATTGTTACATATGTACATATTTCATTTTGAGTTTCTCTTTTGCCTTACTTTGTCTTACTTCATTAATCAAAAATGTTAGTAGGTTTTCCTAGGAATCAATCTTTTGTTTTTAAATAGCCGGGAAGTAATTTAAATTTGGTCAACTTTTTGCCATTTCCAATATTTTAAAGTAGAATAAAAAATATTGTAAGTTTATAGATTAATATCAATATGTTATGGTGTTTGTAACAAAGTATCTATGTATGTGTGTATGTATGTATGTATGTATTAATTAATGTGGAGGCCAATCTACTACTGAAATTATCTAGTCTCTGGGATACTTTAGATTTGTAATATATCCTAGCCAATGAAGCCACATGTGTCTAGACAACAAATTAATTAATTCAATTGTTGAGTTGCAAAGATAAAATAGAGTCAAAAGTGTAATATTTGTATTTATTGTAAATTGGAACTGGAAATTGTTTTGTATAGGATAACTTGTTCTTTTCTTTAATGCACAATACTTTTTCTGTAATAACAAATTTTTGAGCCTACATATGATTGGCAACACCAATCCAAAAATGTTGTTTTCCATTCGAATCTTTGCATTGATGAAATACCATTAGTCTTTGTTTTGAAGCAACTGGAAGTCTTAATAGAGAGAAGGAGGGATAGGCCAAAGGCGAATATTGTATTATTTATTAATTTGGATTATTTTGATTGCATTTAAAACATAATAAAGATATAATATTGCATCTTAGCAAAACTAATGGTGACTCTCTCCCTCTTTCATCAATACAAATATGTATATGATTTGGAAGAGGGATTTTGTTTTTAACCCCCTCTATATTGTGTTGCAATTGTATCGTATACATATTGTACATACTTAATTACTTAGTATATTACCTTTGTAAAAGACATTCAATATTCAGTGTAACCGAGGTTCTTTATCTTTTCCTTGAAGATTGGATTGGAAGATAACAGATTATTCTGTCTATTGTTTTTTGTGTATATTAAAAAAAAAACAATAAATAAAAGAAAGAAATTAAGGAAATATGTACATATAAAGAACAACAGTGTAATATTCAAACTCAATCATACAAAGAAGATGAAAATGATTCAAAATAAAATTAATACGAATTACTATTAGGGCATATAAAAGTAGCCTCGGCTTTTCTTTGTTGAAATTCAATTTTAATCAAGTAGAAAAACTTGGGCAAGTGATTTTGATTTTGATTTCTTGATTAAGAGAGTTTTGCAGAGCCCGACACAAATGGTAGAGAAACATTGCTTCGTTCAAGCGATCGAGTTGTGAGCAGTATTAATTGTTTCATCAGACTGAAGCGGCTCTTAATGGACAATTCCCTTCCAATTCAACATATGTAACATTATTTGCCGGTAATGCAGTCTTTGAAGTCGTTTGTTGAGGATCACCATTCTTTTACCATCATCGTTTGCGTTCGTTATTTTCGTATTTAATCCATGTTTCATCATCCGTATTGATTCGATCCCTCTCTTTCTTTCTTAATAATTCCAAACTGTCATGTGGTTGATGTTTAGTGCCTCAGCTCCCACCTGACAGAGTATCGGTTTTCCTCCACCAAATGCAAAATTTCATCGACCACCAAAGCGAGGTGCATGGTTTTGGAGCAGTTTTATCTTTCTTATACGATATGTAGTAAAAAAGCATCACGTAGCATACATGTATTTCCTCAGATATTTCACTCATTTTTAGGTCACAAAAAATTTAGCCTTTCAAATTTCGGATTAGTTTTGCACAATGCGCGGTTACTTTTTGTGTCACCCAGTACTTGATAAACATTTGTAACTTGTTGCTTGATAGAATGGCTAAAGAAGTGTAGGGTGAAGAGACAAATACATGGAAATAATCGTTCAATGAAATTAACAATGCAAATAAAATAATAAAAATATTACAAACAAAATTTGTACTTTTTAAAGCAAAACGATTTGTGTGAAATGCAACGAAATGTAAACGAATAAATTTATACACGAAGATAAAAAAAACATAAGATAAAAAATAAACAAAAAGAAAATATAATTAATTAATGTTATTTTATTTTATTTATTTATTAATTTATTTATTGATTTAAATTTCTTTGTTTTTGTTTTTTTCGTTTATAGTTTTTCAGTTTATATTTTTATTTTTTAATTATTAAAATGTATTTTTGTTTTTGTGTTTATATCTACATATTACAACGCTAGATATTTAAATATATTTATTTGCATGTAGCATTTAGAATTTAGCAAATAGTTTCGTATGTCTATCATTATTATTTTTATTTAAATGTATTTGTATTTTGTAAATGTATGTTTCTATGTATGAATATTTATTATTAATTTTATTTAAATTTATTTAATGTTTAATGTATTTTTTTTTTTTTTTACTTTATTTATATCTAGAAAAACGGTACTTTATGTTGGTTGGTTGTTGGCTTTTGTACTTTTGTTATTTGTATATAGGACTTTTTTTTTTGTTGTTGTTGTTGTTGTTGTTTTGTTTTTGTTGTTAAACATCTTTCACACATCTGTGCAAACAGATATTATTTTTTTTTATTTAATTTTATTATTCATTTCTTGCTGAGTTTTTTGTTTTTTTTTTTATTTTTATTTGTTTTTTTTTTTTGCTTATTATTATTAATTTTTTTTTTGTGTTTGTTAAACTAAAATAAAATAATCTTCTTAAAAAAATATAAATTAATTAATGTATATAAAAACTAAAAACAATTTAATTTAATATTTAATTCATTTAAAAATTTGTTTTGTTTTTATTTATTTATTCTTTTCTTTTGAAGAAATGACATGTTTTTATTTCTTTAGGTTTATGTGTGTATGTGTGTGTGAGTGTGTGTGTTTAGTTTACTTTTGTAGCAAAAAAAAAAAAAAAAATTATTGAATATTTCTTTAACTTTTTTGAATAATTTTTTATCTTTTTTGAATTTTTTTTTTCTTTTTTTTTTTGTGTTGGAAATGGCAAAAGTTTTGTTATTTTTTTTTTTTTTTTTTGTTTTATTCATAATTGTGTTTAAAATTGGATTTTAAAGTGTCGCTCTTTTGAAATCAATGCTATGATTATAATTTCAGAGAGACAAATAATGGGAGATAGAGAGAGAGAGAGAGTGGTCCACATACTAACTACTCAACGTTTGTTTCTCTCTGCCTACAGGGTGCTTAATCCCCACAAGTAACTACTCAATCACTCACTCAAGAACTCATTAGGACACCCACTAACTCACCAACAAATTAACCGACGCTTGACTTTCAACTACTCAACTTTGAATACCGTCGATCCCAATTTTACTTGTTGCCGTTTTAAGAACGAACGCACCTGATTGACATTCATCAACATGCGATTGTCGCAGCATGCCCAAAAGCTGCCTAAGCTTTCTATTTAAGCAAGTGAACTTAGAATACGAACAGAGACAATTCACTTCTTCTTTGCTTGTCTGAATGCTGCTCCTTGTACTAAATACATATTTTCTAGTCATCAACACGAAAATAAGCTCTAATAACTTTCACAGCACTTGCCTTGACGACAAAATGGATAAGCAGAGTCTGCTTCTTTCTGTTGGTATTGTAAATTATTTGCCAATAAGCGCTCCCCTCTCACTCTCGCGGTATCTCCCGCTCATTATCAACAACCGAAATGCTTAAACTCTGTTATTTTATTTTTGCTCCAATTTCCTAATAAGGTTATGAAAGAAACTCTTTGCTGTACAGTATTATTACTATTATTATTAGTTAGCACACTTCACACTTAGTTCCCTTTATTTAGTTAAGGATCATTTTACCCTATTTCCATTAAACTTTTTCTTCTTTTCATTTGCATATTCTGCATCATAAGCAACGGCAGTGGTAGTTTGCAGTTGCTTCTATTCTTTGCTTTTGATATTATCAAAGTTATGATTTCATTTCTTTGCTCTATTTTCTTTTGTTTGGTTTTGTTTTCAAATTTCATTGCTTCCTTTCATCTTCATTTCATTTGTTTGTTAAACAACAAATATTTTGTATTACCCTTTTTTCTCCATTTTGTTGTTTTTGTTTTTGTCTACAAATGTTATTTTGTTGTTATTTCCAATAAGTTATGTAATGCACAAATATTTTGTATTGATGTTTTTGTTTCGTTTTGTGTTTCTTGTTTTTTTTTTTTTTAAATAAATTTGTAAATCTTAACTAAGGTCAAATTATCGAACTAATATTATTTAAATTTTTCTTTTCTTATGCATTTGATTTATATATGTATGTTATTTGTTTTTCTTTCTTCTCTTTATAAATGAAGTAAATTATAAAAAATTATGTTGTAAAAAAAAAAATGAGTGTTCTTTCTCCAGCGTCTCTTTTTCTCGGTTCTCGTTTCTTCTTTATAGGATTCTATTGTGTTGTTTTCTCATCATCATCATCATCATGACTTTATTTTGTGTTGTTGTACCTATTCTCTTTCTTATTTCTTTCTTTCTGTTTTCTTATAATTATTCTTATCATTTACATAATTACAATTTCTCTTCCATTTCGGTAAAAAAAAAAATGGGGTATTGAGGATAAACTTACGCTTCCCGCCCAATGAAACCATTTGGTGGCGGTGGACGCGGTGGTTGCTGTGATCTTAGCCAACTTTCCTTCAATGAGAACGTATTAGCCGTGCGTGATTGTGGTTGCTGTTGCTGTTGTTGTTGCTGCTGCTGCTGTTGTACTCCACTACCTGCACCGCTTCCGGAGGTTGGTGTCGTCACTGTTTCCTGTGGCTTGCGGTTTTGACTCGCACTACGACTACGTTGCTGTTGCTGCTTTGCAGCTGCGGATGTTGATTGTTGTTGTTTACCACGCCACTGGGCACGAGCCTTATGACTCAAAGGCATACGTTCCATTTTAATATGTTCAGTGTGTTCATCATCATCGTCCATATCATCGGGTTCTTCATCCGATGAACCAGCCGAAGATGACGTCGATGAATTGTCCAAACGTTCGGCGCTTTGTTCACGCCTAAGCGCTGCATTGAGCGCTGACAAAGCAGATAGATTCGATGAGGGTACCGCTGATGTGGTGGGGCCAGATGATACTGTTGGTCCCATCATTTGATAATTGGGATTCTCACTAACATTTGGTACTCCAGCAGCACTTGATTGAAATGACGGTTCATTCATCATTACATAATTGGGATTATCGCTAGCATTAAGGCCTTCTGCAGTACCAGAGGGTGACGGTGCTTGCATCATTTCATAATTTGGATTATCACTTGTGGCTAAAGTTGCTGTAGTCGTATTCAAAGACTCATTGAGCAATTTATAATTGCTACCAGAAGTACCACCTACTCCTCCCCCCGCTGGTGAAGTCGGTTTTGATTTTTTCGAAGTTGTTGGTGCCGCTGCTGCTGAGAAACCAGAAGCATTTGCCGATTCATCGAGCAATTTGTAATTGGGATTATCGCTTATATTAGCTTCCGTAGGGCCCGGTCTTGATATTGCAGGTGTAAAGAAACGTGGAGTGCCCACATAGCTACCTGCACTCCCACTGCCACCACTCTCGATTGTGCCCAAATTCTGACCACTCACACTTTTACCATAGCCGGAGGAAGCTGTTGCACCACCACCTCCTGAAGTTAAATTAACATTGCTACTACTACTGAGAGCTGTATTAGGATTCGATGCCGTACTCTTGTGGCTTGTATTGCTACCAGAACGCTTGTGGTTGAAGAAGTGCCGATTGATATTACGGAAACGTGACGGCATGAATGTTTCTGCCATGGCTCTCTTAAGACTTGGATAGCGGCCAGTTGGGGCGCCACCTCCAGTTGTTGATGCATTCGAGGAGGCCGCCGAAGCAGTTGATGGATGCAATGATGATGACATAGGTGCAGTGATAACGTCATCTGGCACTGAGCTAGACATTGGCATAATGGTGGGCTTACCACGCGTAGTACGAGTGCGTGGAAGCAAATGCTGCTCACCACTTAATTTGCCACCACCAATTGGCAGATCATCGAGTTCACTATTTTCATAGGCTGACATTTTAGCATAATTGGGACTAGGATCATACAATTCATAGCCACGTTCATCAGTTTCACGTGATTGTTGTTCATAGGCGGCGGCCAAAGCATCCGCATCAGGCAAAACATAAGCAGAGGCGTCCTCATCGCCTTGCCTTATTGCTGCACGGCCGCTGGAGTAGTAAGGTCTTGGCTGTTGCTGCTGTGCTGTTGCAGCAGTAGCCGCTACACTGGCTCCTCCAGCTGATGTTGAAGGTGCCGAGCCCATCCCGGGATTATTATAACTATTTTTCGATTGGCGATCCGGAGTGCTGCTCACAATGAAAGCTGAATGTAAGCTGTAAGGTGAATTCGGATGTTCGTCTCCCCCACCCACTTTTGGGCTATTGCCTTGATTTTCAACTGATGAATTATTTTCCATATTCGATTTATATCCCTGATATTCTCCCACACGCAGTGGTGTCGCAGCATCTTCAATTTCTTTCTCGGCATCATTGTAGGCATCACTGCCATGTTGATTGCGTTCGGTAATTTCTTTGCTCAGGGTTTGTTGACCTTCATCTGAGTGATAGAATGATACATCCGCGAATTGTGGATCAGACACATCCATTAACATGTTTATAATCTCTAAGAATGTTGGCCTTGCTGAAGGTCGATGATGCCAACATTTCTGCATCAAATAATACATGCGGTCTGGACAGTTTTCTGGTCTCTCCATAACGCCTCCATCGATGACATAACGTAGCACTTGATCGTTACTTAAACCCTGGTAAGGTTGTGAGGCAAGTGTTACCATTTCCCAGAGTACTACACCATAACTGAATACATCACTTGAGCTGGCATAGACACCGTCACGTAAGCTTTCCGGTGCCATCCAACGCACAGGCAACAACCCTTTGGTGCCCTTACGATAATAGTCCGTTTCATAGATATCACGCGTCATGCCGAAATCGCCAATCTTAACAGTTAAATCATATGCAACCATACAATTACGTGCCGCCAAGTCACGATGAACGAATTTCTTGGCTGCCAGATAGGCCATGCCATCAGCTATTTCAATGGCCATTTGATAGATGCGACTTAATTTTGGTGGTTGAGGCACTTGAACATCACCAACACCTCCGCTGCTGACAACTCCTACTCCACCGATGCGTGCTGGAAAAGTGTCTACTCCATCCTCCCGTTCATCGGGGCGATGTGCTCGTAAATATGATTTCAAATCACCATTCTTCATCAACTCCATGACCACCAAAGCCGGTTGACCACGTGAACAAACTCCCAATAAACGGACCACGTGATAAGTATCGAATTGTTTCATAACACTAGCCTCATTCAAGAAATTCATCCTCTCACGATCGGTAGCATTCTCGTTGACTGTCTTAATAGCGCATGGTGTATCTTCTGTGCTATTATGGTAACCCTTAAGTATTCCTTCGTAAACCATACCAAATGAACCCTGACCTAGCGGACTGAGTTGTATGACACGTTCACGTGGCACTTCCCACTCATCGGGTATATACTGCAAACTAATATAGAAGGGATTCACTGTTGGGAATATTGTCAAATCGGATGGTGCATTCTTCTTCCGCACAAAATAACCACACATGGCTATACTGATGCACACAACTAGAAGACAACTTATGACTATCGCTGCTATGGCTCCTGGTGATATTCGGGTGGGCTGAAAAATACAAAATAACGAATGAGTTCAGAATCAATTAAGTTTCCGTATATAGTTTACATACCGGTACTTCAATAAAGAAACGTTCAGTATATTCGCCTTCACCTGCTAGAGAATTGGCCCGTACACGTATACTATAATTACCTTCTGGCAGATTTGTTAATAGATAACCATTTGTGAGATTCTGAAAGTCCAGTTCGGTGATACAACGATGCTCTTCTACTGAATCAGGATCTTGTTTTTCATATGAAATTGTATAAGAGACAACGGCACCATTGGGTCGTTGTGGTGGGTCCCAATGCAAACGGACATTACTTCGTGAGGTATTCGTATTCTCAAGTACTGCATCCAAGTTCTCAGCTTTATCCACATGATCTAGAATATTAAGTATACATTAAAACTAGATCCAAAAGGCAAAAGTATAGTACAACCCATTGTAAGAAACATATACATATCTTCATTCCCAGGTCTTAAAAAATAACTATAACTAAACAAAATTCCATATTTATATCTCAAAAACTAAGGGAACTGACTAATCTAACTATAGCAACTTTTGTGCACAGAATTTTTGGGGTCTATGCCTATAATGTACTTACCCAACTTAAGAGTAATTTTATCGATCAACATAACCTCACTGCATGTGTCTTGGGTATCTCCTTCAAATGTCTCACGACAAGCTACTACCGCTAGTGTGTACATGGAGAAATGTTTCAACTTTCTGAATACGAACTCCGTTGTTGATGCATTCACTATGCCCACATAGATCTCATAATAGTCACCATTGGCACTCAGGCGTGTCTCATTTAATGAAGTCTTCGGATTCAAAGTATTTGGTGGCCATTTAGCCATTGATGATGCATTCCAATCACTAACATCTGCTTGATCTTCGCTTAAAGAACGCATATGACGCGTTAGGAAACTACCATCAGTGATACTGTTGCCTTCATTGACTTCCATCATTTCAATGCTACGACGGCGTTTCTTAACAGAGCCGCCACCACCAATAGCAAGGCCACCACTTCTACCTCCACCGCCACCACCTGTTGCAGCATTTAGTGCCATATTATTTCTCCGACTATTAAGTTGAGCACGAATATGAGCTGGAACTGGAGGATGACTTGTACGATTGGGGTCTCTGTAAAGTGAAATAATGAGCCAACACATTAAGTATGCATATTCAATCAATTCTAAGGAGAAGAATGGATTACATTAAAATCTGTACATACTTTACATAAACAAAATTCTGCAAGGTATTCTCAAATTCAATTTCATCCTGACGTGTAGCTTCATTTGTTGGATCGAACGCAGTTGAAGTCTTCTTTTCATCCTTATCACATTGGCAATCTGCAGCTGGTAATTGTTCTTGATTGGGTGGTTTACCACTCTTATCGATTGGTGGGACATAACCTTCTTCTTTTTCGCTAAAAGTTTCCTTGAGTGCTGTAAAGTTTCAAGGAAAATTTGATTAGTGTTTTGGGTAATATGTATCTTCTTTAATGTAGGGGGGGGACTTACGATCTTTGCAGTAATTACGACTCTCTAGACGTATATTTCGATTATATAGCACGGCACGCACAATGTACATAGTCAGATTGCCATAGGCATGAACTGGAGGATTCCAATTGAGTATCTAATCAAGTAAAGAGAAAATAAATAAGTTCTACGATACCAGATATAAGATAATCCCTATGAATCAAAAATCTTTGGTACTTACAATTTCAGAACTGGAATTAGCAACCGCCTTCAATTGGCGCACATATTGTGGCTTTGAAGGTTTCGTCCTAAAATAGTTTATTTCACTCTCAGCATTACGAGTCTCTGATGAAATCGTCATAGTTTTGACATAAAATGCATATTGTTTATATGGTTCCAAATTGGGTATAATATGGGTGACTTCTTTAACGGGATCACTAGCACTCCAACTGTAAAGCATAGAAATCAAATTAGATGAGATCAAAGTTTAGTTTAGTTAAGTGGGCTTGGCTTATGAGTTAAAACTACTCACTTATCATCACATGGTCGATAACTATGCTTTGTGGCATTGCGATAGGGATCTTCAACTACAAAATACTGATAACCGATAAATGTCCGTTCATCATCATAACGAATAGGATTCAATATCTTAACCATGGCCACTTGCGTCAGCACATTTACGACTTTTGTCTCCAAACGTTCCGTGTTGCCTAAAATTAATGATAATACGAATTAGGATTTAGCAATGATTTATATACAGGAAAGAAGAAGCAGTCGAGTATAGTATAGTTTTGTAGTAGTGCCAACTCACATGACCCCTTATTGCCGTTTGAATCCATGGCGACTTCATTCTTGTTAAATGAGTCGACTTTTGTTGCCATCATGGGTCGCAAGGCATCAATGACCGAATAACAAAGTTTTGGATTGAAATGAAAGAAGACGCTGCCATTCATTAGATAAACAGTTTGATTTGGTGCCCAAATCTCTTGTAGATCATTATTCTCCAAAACATAAAAAGCAAATCTAATGATGACGAAAAGAAATAATTATATTAAATAATAGGAGAACCCAAGAAAATTAATTATTAATCAGAGACACTTACCGACTTTCATAGAGTATCTCGCCTTTGATCTCTTTCAAACTTTTAAAGAAGCTTAAGGAAACCAAACCAAAGTTCAAATGCACCTTTAAATGTGTTCGTATCGTATGAACCTGACCAAAACCATATTCCAGAGCTTCCATTAAATGAGCTGCAAGTAGAATCCAAATGAAAATTATAAAATGCAAAGGAGTCTAATTTAACATGCTGCTTACGTCCTCCACGTTTAATACTGATGGTCAGACCCTTATAGCCAATCTGTGTACAACCATTAAATTCTTTGGCACGTTCAAAGCTATCAATGGTGCCACCTTCACAGACCTTTTCGCATTGATCGCCACACTTCTGACAAGTCGAATTGAATTTGGTATAACCCTTTGGGCAACGTGTTGACATTGGCCGTCATAGTGGACGAGAGGCACATCAGGTTTTCTCAAATTTAGTCCCAATACGTTCGCAAGTTTCTGCTGTGATGCAACGTCGATCAAGATACTGTGAAAAAAATAAAGTGTCAATTTAATGACCTTCAGCCAATTTAAGCAAATACTTACACTATAATAATCCGATGGACATTTATCAATGCACGTATCATTGTGTATGGAATAGTGACGGCAACTTGTACATAGTTGGGCCTTCTTGCCATCATCGATGCAACCACCCAAGCAAGATTCATTACAGCAAGTTGTCTCATTGATGCAGTTATTGCGACAGCGTTCCGGGCAAACTAAAATCGTGAGAAAAAATAAGTCAAGAGTATTAAATGGGTGTAAACAAAAGACAATTGACAGAAATGAAATCGAATGGATGGAAGAATCCACCCACTATTTAACGCAATACTTACTTATCTGACATGCCTTGTCACTCCAACAGAAGCGCTGGCCTTGATGCCTTCGGCAAACCAAATTCTCATCTCCTCCTTCACCACCATCCTGTGATGCTTCGTTTCCCTTATTCTCACCAGGACATTTGGGACATTCTTTTGGTTCACGATTAGCTTTCAATACAACATCCGTTCCATTCGATGAGACAATTTGTTTCCAATCTATTGTCTTTAGATAACATAAAGATAGGTTCTTTTCAATTCGTACACCTCCATTAGCAATCGCTCTTAGCTGCGCTAATCCAATATCTTGCAGATCACGATTGGAGTACACTACCAATGCATAGCCATCGAATAATGATTTGCCACGTATGACACGTAAATTTGGGAATATTTGTGATAACGAATACAGTTCCAGAACACGATAGACAACAATATATTCTGTGACTTCGGTTAATAATGGATATGTCTCAGTTAGATTACGCGCATTTACTAATGAAATGAGCAAGAAACCTTCAATGGCAGTGCAATTTTCCAATTGTTTAAATGAATTTAAATCATTTCTTATATCCATAGATTTACAAACTGTAAAAATGAAGAGGAAAAATTGTAAAAATGGATATATGAAATAATATCTTAACATTGAGAATCTTATACCCTTTCTCGTACAATAACCATTGGGTTGGTGGAAAAGTAACTTCCGAAAATGAGAATTATGTTTCAACAATTTTTTTCATATAACATCAAACAATTTCCACTGTTATTGATAACCTTTTTGCCATCTTTCGGGTAAAACCCGTCTATGTAGAAATGCTGGGATTTCCAATCAAAAAACTAGCGCAATACCGTTTTGCAGTTGTTTAGGGAATTCATTGTTACGCCAACAATATAATTTTGCATGGAGCGAAATAAATGGTAATCAGATGGTGCTAGGTTCGGACTATATGGTGGGTGCAATAACACTTCTTTCCAGCCGAAATCCCTCAGTCTTTGCTGATGTGATGGAATTTTTTATTAGCTTTCGGTGCGGTATAACCCTTTTCATAGAAATACAATATAACGAATTTACTCTGTTTCGGCACTCAATTCCTTTACCCAAAAACAGCAGATTTCATAATCACTTGTTCATTGTTTTAGCAGCAAGATTGCCACCATTTCATTGTTATATGGAATTCCCAGATCGGATAAATACTTACAGAAAGGTCGCTTTTTAAAATCTAGGAATTTAAATTTTCGGAAGTTACTGTTCCTGTTACTGGCCAATCCAATACAATAGTTGAAACGCCATTCTTTCTAGTCCTATAGTCATAAGTATTCTGATATGCAAAGACCTAAAGTTGACAGTACTACTACAATATACAATATGTACTATTAGATGAAGCTCCATCGATAGTCATAAGTATTCTGATATGCAAAGACCTAAAGTTGACAGTACTACTACAATATACAATATGTACTATTAGATGAAGCTCCATCGATAGTCTTTGAATTCGAAACCGTCAGTTAATCGTTTAATTTTGGGTATTGTAAATTTATAGATTGCTGAAGGCTCTCCTCGAAGAACGGACAACTTATAGTTTAACTTATCTCTCATCTCCATCTAGTACATATGACCTCTGAACTCCTTAGAATACAACTGCCTATGGTAACTTGTACTTGAGTTCTTCATATTGGAATACGAGTATGTATGGTACATAAGTTTTGGGTTCTGTAACAAGTTGGACAAAGCAAAGGTACTCCAAGTAGTTTTAGTATCTTTGGGTACTTACGTGTTTCATTACGTGATAGTTTCATGTGTTCTTTTTTCTTTGGTTCAACAGTTGATACTGTTGCCGATGATGATGATGATGATGTGGAGCTGACTGTTCGTGCTGGTATTGCCATTCGTTTCATTAGATGGGATGCTGCTATTCTTGGTGGTGGTGGAGCCGCAGCAACATGTGTTCTAAGCACTGATAAAGCATCGGCAAATTGTTGTTCTTCATCGTGTTGTGTGTCAAATTGTTGTTGTCGTTGTTGTAGTGATGCCAAGTTAATTTATCTTCTCCTACTGATGTCATTGATCGTGTTGGTGTTGTTGTTGTTGTCGTTGTTGCCGCTGATACTGTTGCTGTTGCAAACTGCGCATTTATGGTTGGCAATGATGTTGTTGTTAGGAACGTTAAAAACAACATTGCAACATAGTAAAGTAATGTACCTTATTATTATTTTTAATTCTACTTGTTGCTGTTGTTGTGTATTAATTTTGGCATTTCGTATAATAACTTCTAGGATAGTGATGATGATGATGATGATGCTGCTGATGATGATGATAATACATTTGATGATGTTGGTGACGTTTCTCCTCTTTTATTATATTTTTTTGTGCCGTCTTTTCTTTTATTATACTTCGTTGTAGTTGTTCTTCTTTGTTATTAATATAGTGATGATGGTGTTGTTGCATTGCACTAAGTGATGTTGTTGATGTGTTGCTTGTTGATGTTGATGTTGTCGTTGTCGTTGTTGTTCTACTTCTTCCTCTCCTTGGTGTTGTTGATGTTTTTGTTGATGTTGTGGCACAATTTGTTAATTTTGCTTGTTGTTGTGGTGGTGATATTGTTTTTGTATGATGTTGTTGTAGTTGTAATAGTTGTTGATTATATTTATCATTATTATTATTATTATTACGGCTTAAATTCAGTCTTGTTGTAGTTGTAGTTGTAGTTGGTGTTGTTGCTGTTGCAGTTGTCATCAATGAAGCAAAAGTAGCAGCAAAATTATCCTCATGTTGTTGTTGTTGTTCGGTTTCTTCTTGTTGTTGTGGTTGTCTTTTGAAAATATTGCTACAATATGGCAACACTTGCAATTGTATGAAAATTATGAAAAATTGCAAAATATTCAAATAATGATGACGACGCCTTTTGGTGTTGTTGCTGCGTTCTTTACTTATTCCTGAGGATTGTATATTTGATGTTGTTGCTGTTGCTGTTCTAGTTGTTGCAACAAAGTTGTTGATTATTATTTGGTTGTTTTTATTGTTACTGTTATTGAAGTTATTGTCATTTGTACTGACGCAGGCGGCAGTGAAGTTGTTGTTGTTGCTGCTATTCTTATTGTTACTATTGTTATTGTTATTGTTGTTTCTATTACTGCTATCATGGGCGGGTTGTTGTTGTTCTTCGTTTTCTGCATTTATTTGCTGTCGTTGTTTTTGAATGCAACAGCAACAACTTCTACTGCTGTTGCCACTACAACAACATTTTTGATTAGAGGACAAAATGCCTTCATTCGTCGTCACTTGTGTAGTGGCTCCTATTGCTGTTGCTGTTGCTGTTGTTGTTGTTGTTACCATTGCTGCAGTTCTTGATATTCTTGTTGTTGCTTCGCAATGGCAATTATGTTGTAGGAATGTTGTTGCAATGTTACTTGCACTTGTCATATTTGTTTTTGTTGTTGTTGGTATTGGTATTGGTGTCGATGTTGTGGTTGAATTATTGTTGTTTGTTCTTGTTAAATTTTTACAATTGCTACTGCTACTGCTACTGCTACTGCTACTATTGTTGTTCATGTTGTTGTTGTTGTTGTTGTTGTCACTTTGTATAGTATCCATTACTTGTGTTGTTGCTAAATTTGCATTTGTTGTTGATGTTTTAGTTGTTATGGTTATAGTTTGTTGTTGTTGATGTTGTTGTTGTTTATAGGAACCTTGTTTACATACATCGCAGCAATTACTGCCATCGCTACTCCCATGATCATCACCTCTTCGGCAACATTCTCTCTTATCCCATTCATCTTTTCGATCCACAGCTGCTACACTTCCTCCACCTCCTCCACCACTATCTTCATCAATATCTTGATGATAACAGCAACAATTCAATAGCAACATTTGTTTATTGATTTCTTTCATTTTAGTTGCATTTTGCAACAATTGTTGTTGTTGGTCTTGCTGTTGCTGCTCATGTTGCTTTTGCTGGTATTGTTGCTGTTGCTGTTGCTGTTGTTGTTGTCGACGTCTTCTATTCTTATTGTTGCTACTACAATAATAACAATAGCAACAACAACATGTTGTTATAATTTTTCTTGTCGTATTTGTTTTTGTCAATTGTTGTTGTTGTTGTTGTTGTTGTTGCTGTTTTTGTCGACATATTAAACAAATTTTTATTATTTCCTCGTCTTGGCGGAGTTCAATTTCATCTTCATTGCTTGCTTTCTTCATTCTTCTAGTATTTTTTAACAATATCGTTGATGGTGTCACATTAGCAGCAACATGATGTTTCATTGCCAAACGTTCCACTTTTTCGTTGTCATCACTTCGTAACATATTTTTAACTAATGTTGTTGACATTGTTGCTTGTTGATGTTGTGATGTTGTTGATAATACAGATTCTTGTTGCATACTGCTGCTCCTTCTTCTTCTTCTTGGTCGCAACATTCGCTTCAAGTGACAAAGCATCATCTCGGAATCTTGTTCCACTCTCATGTTGGTGCTGTTGTTGCAGCTGCTGCTGCTGCTGTTACTGTTACTGTTAGAATGCTTTCTTCTTAACATGTCTTCTTTTTTCTCTGTTAACTCTTCTACTACTTTCTTTATTTCTTCTGTAGCATAATTATTAATCTTGTCATCATTTATATCATTTTTCTTGTTGTTATCGCACATTTCTTTGAGCTTTGTTATTGGTGTTGTTGTTGTTGTTGTTGTTGATGTTGATATCAATGTTGTCGATGTTGTTTGAGTTGTGCGAACTTTGAGCATTTTGAATATACTTTGACAATTTGCATAATTTTCTTCTTGTTTCATTTTATTATTATTTATTATGTGGTTGTCATTGTTGTTTGTCAAGATTCTTGTTGTTGCCTTTGTTGTTGTTTTTAGGTGCATTCTGCTAAATTTTATTGTGATTATCTTTCTTTTCTCTTACAATTTCCCCATTAAGTATTTTCAATATAAATAAATTCAGAATTGTTTTAAAAAGTTTGTGCAATTCATCATCATAATTATGGGTTCATCATAAGATCAGTTTTCTCTTTCTCTTTCAGGTTCTTTCTTACATATATTTCTTTTTATTGTTGTAATTCTTGTTCTTCTTTTTGTTGTTTTGTAATTGTTGTTGTTGTTGTATTGTTGAAAGCTTACTGACAATTTTTTAGTTTTTCTTTTTCTTTATTTTATTTAATTTTATTTTATTATGTTGATTTTGTCAATTAAGTGTCACACTTATTTTTTATTGCTGTTCCCCTTTGTTATTATTATTGTTGTTGTTGTTGTTGTTGTTCGTAGTTGGTTTTTCTTCTTTTTCTATTTGCAGTTGCTGTTGTTCTTTTTGATGTTGTTGTTGTTGTTGTTGGTATTGTTGTTGTTGTTGTTGTGGTGGAATGCATTTAAAAGAAAAGCAGCTGAAAAGAGAAAAGATAGAAAACAGAACTGATTAATTTCACGCTTAAAAATGAAATAAAACAAAAAAATAAAAATATAAATGTGAATACTCAATTTTCAAAGTATTGGAAAATAACCATAAAGCAATAAAATTGAAAATTTAAATGAAAATAAGAGATAAAAAATAAAATAATAAAACTTTAACAGCAACAACAAACATAAAAACAACAACAAGTATAGTAGGAACAACAACAATAACAACAACAACAAAAAGGGCGCCAAAAGGTTTCGCACGTGTTGCTCGTAAAAATGGTCATGGCTTGTTATTTTGCTATTGATGATGATTTTTTTCCTATTGTTCAATTTCATTTGTTGTTATTGTTTTCCTATTGTAATTGTTGTTGTAGTTGTTGTTAACATTAAGTAGCAAAAAGTAAAGGCCTTCAATTCAAAATTATAAAGTCAAGTAAATAAGTACATAAGTTTCAAAGAAGATAAAAAAAAAACAAAAAAACATCTGACATTTATAAGCGTAACAAGTTTCAATGATTTAATAATGTAAAAAGTTAATGTATTTAAAGCGTAAAAGATCAATTTCCAAACACCGAGATTCGATCATTACTTTTTATATAGATGACAATATTAGAAGAGTACGGTGGTGACACATAGGAACAAAGTAAGTTGATTAAACTTAACAACAAAATAACTTGACGAAGCAACAAAGAAACAATCATATAACCATTTTCGAATGGTAACCAAAAGTAAAAGGTGTTTTATGGAAATAGATAAAGTATTTCATAATTTACTTAAAGGGCAAAAAGTTAACTACAATAATTAATAATCCTCAAATGTGTTTATGGTGGCCTCCAACATGCCCGCCTCTTTTGCCATGTTTGTCATACATACATACATGAAACCAATGTGTATTTGACTTTGCTGCCTTCGAACTTAGTTCTTCTATAAAAATCATCAAATCATCAGTTGATTCGAGCAGTGTTAGACGTAGGACGGAATAAGCCGTACCTCGACTTGAAGATTGTAATACATTCAATTATACGTAAAAGGATACAAACGTAAGACACATAGTGTCTAATTAAAACATCTTGTCTTGTACTGCTTCGTTCTAATATTCTGGACTGAGCTTTTGCCTACCAACATTTGATGAAGCTTTCTTCCACTCTTATTCAATCTATTTGATACTCTTTGATCAGATTTTGAATTTTAGGTTTCTTTCATCATAAATCCCCACACAATATTATAGTGACATCCAAAAAACGAATACACCAATTAAAAAAGATTTAAAGAGATACGTATTTATTTACACTTAAGAGAAACTATTTAAGAGATATACTAGAAGAGTGAGAGCTTAAGCTTAAGCTGTATGATTATGCCGCCGGCACCAACACTGTGCTAAAATTGCTTGAGCAGCGGGTAAGAGTGGAAAATGATGATATGTACATTTACTCATTCTCAATACTCTCTCTCTCACTCTCTCTTAAATTTTTTTCAAAATACAAATAGCGCAAACGTAGTAAAAACTACGCGTAAATTGTAGTAGATAGGGAGTTGTTGTTCTTCTTCTTCTTGTTCTTATTATTATTAATATATTATTGTTGTTGTATGTAGTAAAATAGTATTATTTGTTATTGTTGTTGTTGTTGTTCGTGTAGTAATAGTAATTGTTGTTGTTGTTGATGTTGTTTACAACAAGCAGAGCCAGTAATTCATCATCGCAGCGCCATCAACCGGCGGCAGAGGCAGAGGCAGAAGCAATGACAGTGGCAGAGTGGCAGCACGGCGGTACCACCGGCAGCAAAAAGTCAGACGTCAACGACGCGGCGACAGACCGAACAGAGAGTATGCGCCAAGCCAAATGCCATGGCGTGACACCGCCCCGCCCCCTGAAAAATATTTTATATGTATGTATGTACATAAGTACATATGTTTGTATGTATATATATACATACATATGTATGCACGTACACGAAAGAAGAAACTTATACCAAGTACAACTACTACGACTAATACTAATACTCAGACTACTACAACTAATACTACTACTTATATTTGTAGTATAGTTGCTTGTTTTTGTTGGTCTTATTGTTATTATTGTTGTTGTTGTTGCTGTTGTTGTTGTTGTTGTATGTCGTAGCACCCGCCAGGGTCGGTCGGTCGAACTTAAGTTATTGCGTCGTTTGTTGCAAATGTAATGCGCCGCAACAAAACAAAATTTTCATAAAAAAAAGAAAGAAAAAAAAAACACATGTAAAAACAAAACAACAAAATAAAACAAAAACAAGAAAACATGTAAAAAAAAAACAAACTATAAATAAAAGGACTAAATAATAATTTAAAAAATAATAAATAATTAAGAAGAAAAACTAAATGTAAGCGTAATAAATCAAAAGATAAAGATAAAGGAAATTTTAAATAATAAAAAAAAAATACTAATCAAAAGAAAGCTAATGAAAAATCTGATATGTAAAAATTTAAATTTGTTTCTTTATTTGCTCGAGTTTTATGCGCGGTTTCAGCCATATAGGACAGTTTTAGAACCACAGTTGTCATGAAATTGATGAATCAAATGTTGCACATAAAGCTTAGAGACAAATTTTAAAATTCGCTTCGTCTATTTTTTTTTTTTTCGAAACTATTGCACTTGCTGCGCAATACATTACATACATTCAATAATACTGACGACAAGGTCAGGGATATGTGCGTTATTGTTTAATTGCCAAATCACTGGAATATTTTATGTGTCTGTTCGTTTGACCAAGAAAACAAGGGGCTGTGGGGAGCGAGAATGACTTACGAGAAATGTAATTTAATATTCATAATCGTACTGATCACACAATTTCAAGGATTTCAGTTGGCCAAGCGATGCAAAGCCGGGACCTCTAGTCATATATGAAAAGAAAAACTAGAAAGAACGTTATCTTCGACTATGCCGAAGATGAAATACTCTCCACAGAATTTGTATGGGAGGTACCCCACCTACTGGTCCGATTCGGCTGGTTCGAACAACTGTAATGCGCCTGTCTGTCCAAGTTTGAGTTCGATAGGACAAAACACAAAAAAGTTTTTCTAATAAGGACGTGACTTCAAATGGGTGGTTTGTATGGGAGGGACCCCTCTAGTGGTCCCATTTGGCTGGTTCCGACAAATGTACTGCGTATGGTAAACAGAAAGGTTCGTGCTAAATTTCAGCTCTCTAGCTCAAAATTCTGAGGGACTAGTTTGAATACATAAAAACGGACAGACGGACATGGCTTAATCAATTCAATTCGTCTAATCGAGGTGATCAAGAATATATATATACTTAATGTCTGTTACAAACTTCATGACAAACTTATAATATTATTCACTCCCGTAAAGGGTATACTAAGGAAATGATCATTTAAAAATATTGTTATTAAAGTTAGAAAATATTTAAGGGAAGATTGAAAAATGTTAGCCACTACTATTATATACAAAATTATAAAAGTACAGAAACAAAATACAAAACATGAAAGAAGAAAACAAATACAGTAAAAAATCGATTATCTGGACCTCGATTAACCGAGATGCTGATTGATTGATTTTAAATCTCTATTAACCGTGATTTACTTCTTCTGTCCGTAATACACATTTATGAATGTGTTCCCTATAATGAGCATTGATTTCGAAAACCAAGTAGTGTAAGAGTACTTGCACTGATGCTACCTCCACCAAGCCCAAGAGGATGAGTTTGGCTCAATTTCCGAGGCATCAGATGGAGGAAATACACATTGCGTCAGGCACTAGAGGCTAGTAATGTTCTATTCCGGGATTTTCTGTAATTTGCGCGGTCCCCAGCATTACGTCACAGCTAATCGAGGTTCAACTGTATCTCAATCAAACAAAGTGTGAGCGTGAGCGCAATGGAAACGTAATTAATACATCATAATTACATTAACATCAACTGCGTTAATTACGTTACACAGACACAGATGGATACATACAAAGATACAAATGTATTTTTATTTTACATTCACATATGTTTTTGTTAGAACTTCCCTTCCCACCTTTTGGTATGTTTCCCCTCCCTCCTTTTGACATTGTTGTGCTTATTTATAAATAAAAATAAATATTGTCTCAGTTTTTGTCTGAAGGGCAGTAAAAACAAAACAAAAGCGGAAAAATAACACAAAACTTAAAAAAAAAAAAAAAAAAATTAGACTAAAAAAAAAACTTGAAAATTAAAGAACAAAAATACAAAAAGCAATAAATATGAAATTGTTTTGTGAATGCGCAGGAAAAAAACAACAACTAATAAAGTAAACATTAAAACCAACAACAACAACAACAACAACAACAAGAAAAATATATACATATTTTTAATATTGTAAAATTTTCATTGGATTTGTTTTATTGTTCTGATTCTTCCGTGCTATTCTTTTCTTAAACTTTCTTGTTATTTTCATTTTTATTTTTGAATTTGTTTTCATGCTTGTTTTACATAAATTTAAATGGCTTGAATTTGAATTGGTTGTTTTTGTTGTTGTTGTTGTTGTTGTTGCTGTTGCTGTTGTTGTTGTTGTTGCTGTTATTTGCCTTCTATGCCCTTTTTGCCAGGTTTTTGCGTTATTGCGTAGCTACGCATGTTTTAACTTTTGTTTTGTTGTTTTCTTTCTTTTTTCCACTTATTTACCCATATTTCCTTCCTTCTTCCTATATACAATACTATTTTACACTCGCAACCAACACGCACTTACCCACACTTACACTCACACTCACACCCACACCCACAGCCAGAGACACAGACACAGACAGACGGACACAAGATACAATCACTTTAACAAAAGATACACATGATTTTTTTTCACTTCTTCCACATTACATTTGCCATTCACTGTTATGTGATTTTTAGTGAGAAGAGAAGACCACAATTCGCACTCTCTTTTATGAGTGGCAAAAATCGCCTTGCCTTAAGGGGTTTAGAGAAGTACAAAGTTCCTTAATTCCTTGTCTTCAAAAATACATAATATTGTACATACATACATATCTGCATAATTTGATCCATACTGTACAGGCAGTATGCAAAAATCAGATAGAAGATGTCCGTTGTGTGGATCTCACGGCTTATCACCGCAAAGAGGCAATCAAAACAAAATTCGGGGAAAATATGACCCCGAATTCCGTAAGTAATTTTTGGATGAAGCTTCATCGAACATCGCAAGCAGAATAATTGTTGCAAGGCCGCAAAAATAAAGTAATAAAGGGAAATGGGGTTTAACTTGCTTTCCTGGTGAAGTAAGACCCTCACTACCGGTCCCACCAGCGTTGCCAGGGTTGAAGTATGGTCTATAAAGTCAGGAAGGTTGTGAACACGAACCAATAAAGTCCAAAATGAATCTTTATTCATTCGCTTAAAGTCTAAATAGAAAAATGACACTCTATTGCAAAGTATTTTCCACATTCTGTAAAGTATTTTCCGCATTTTTTTCAATAAATATGTATGTACAATATATCAAAATTTGATTTGATTTTCCACAACAAGCTCTCAATCCCATCTACAAACGATCAATTGTATTGCATGAATCCAACCAACTATTGGGCAATCAGATTGAATGTCTATGGGGCGCTTTACATTTGCTTGCTTGCTTGCTTATATTCACTCACTGCTACTCATCCATCCATCTATCAATCATTCACAACCAAATGAAGCAAGAAGCACTTGCTGCTGCTGCTGCTGCTGCTGGCTACTCTCTCCCTACCTTTTTTTTTCTATCTTTCACTCTCTAACTGGTTTCTCACACACTTTGCTCTCATTATTCTCTTATTTTTCTCATGCCTAAGTCAAATCACCAGGCCAAGCTAAGGGCATAGGCATAGGCAGCCAGTCAGTCATTGAGGCAGCCTTGTTATTATTATTATTGTTTGTATTTTAGTTGTTTATTATGTTTTATTATTTGTTGTTATTGCTTTTGTCAATGTGTTCTTATTCTTTATGTTATTTTCTTATTCAATTGGTGTGTTTTTGTTGTTTTTGTTGTTGATTATTGTTGTGGTCGTTTGGTTTTTGTGTTTCTTTTTATTGCGCAGTAAAATAAAAATAATAAAATAAAAGGGGCATCATCCACATCCACACCAACAACAACGCAAAATTACTCAAAAATAGACATCAAGAAAATTAAACTAATTTTAGGGCTTTTGACACCTACCCTACTTTTCACCCTATTTGTAATTTTTCTAACCAACCCAACCCACCCTAGGTAATGTCGAACTATAACATCAATAAGAAGAGGATGAAAATATAAAAATCCATTTCAAAATAGTAGGCAAATGGTTACCCCCCTAAAGACGCTTATACATTATGTGCATGTGTATGTATGTATGTTTGTCTGTAGATACACATTCTCACTCAATTAGGTTAAGAGATACTAGGTACTATGTACTATTTTTTTGAATAATCGAACTTAACTTCGATCTCCAGAAAATATCTAAGAAAAAAAGAGCAAGAAAGGTTCATGTTCACAGAAAAATCATGGAACTAAATGCTATTTTGTTGGTCCCGAGCCTGAAAGGGAGGATTTTGCGGATGAATATCTTTTACAGGCAACGACGGAGAAATTGTGTCCACCAGACGGGTTAGAAATGAGTTAATACAAGGCAAGAAGAGTTTTGGTATTAAATTTGAAGTATGAAGTCTGGCCAGAGACCTTTTCTGGCACCAAGGACAGTCAAGTGTTCACGGAAATTGTTCTGATCTGACCAGCGAAGAAAGGTATTTTATGCCAGATGCAAGTCGAATTTTTATCTCATTTCTTACTTTTGCACATGACTTTTGCAGATTGATTCGCCCGATCATTTCTCATATGATCCAATCTCCTTTTCCCGATATCAATGAATTGTATTTGCATTAAAAATTTCTTTTATATTATTGTATTTTCTTCATATGGCAACAAGTTAATTTTATCAAACAAGAGGACAGTGAAGAGAATGAAATGGGAGAGTGTAAAAATCATTCGAGCGTGCGCATGACCCAATTTTCAGCGTTTTATCAGGTGAAATATGAATGAAATTTTGTTAAATTCCGATGCCAAACAAGAAAACAAAAAATCAACAAATATACATATAATAATCTACTGTAATAACAATAACAATACAAAGTCAGTCAAGTCAGCATGAATGGAAAAAAAAAAATGTGATAAACAACAACCCACAAAATCATATGAATAGAGAACCAACCAATGACAAGCTAATAATACACAACAAATAAATAATAAAACTAACAACAACAACAACAACATCAACAAAAAGAAGAAATAAAGTGTAAAAAGTAAATCAAATAATCATGCGCCACTCACTCATTACATTGTGTGATGAATGAATGAGCGAGTGAGTAAGTGACTCTACTTGACTGACTGACTGAATGAATGACTGAGTAAGTACGAGAGTACTAAAGTCTAACACTTGCAAAGCTTACAAGGAAGTGCGAGTGAAAGGGGGTCAAAAGCCCTAGCGCACATGATTCTATTAAATGAATGATTGAAGCAGTGATTCTTAACACGTAGGTATAACGCGGCACTTTAGAATGCCAAGATATGCTGGCAGTTCATATTCAGAAGAAGCAAAGTCAACAACGTCACACTCCTTACACTATCACATCACATATCCTTTGAATGAAATAAAGTAATAGCACTTGAATGGTGAAATTTGCTAAACAACTTCTTATATGAGAAATAATCGAGAAATCCCCGAATTTTGTTTGCTAATAAGGAAACAAGAGAGAAAAAACCACTGTTTATAGAAACATCCACATATTATTCAGCCTAACATAGAACATGTGGGCGGTTCATGGTCGTTCTAATATGTATATGTATGTTAGAAGATGAATGTATGTATTTCTTTACAACCAAGTTCGTCCAGACAGAGTTTCTCTGCCTAGTGGTCCCACCCATCCTACATACATTCCTTTATTCGGTTCTTGTGTCTAGAGATTTTAAAAAAATTTTACATTGTGAAAAAGATTAAGAATCACTGAGTTAAGGGGTAACTAAGTGAAAAACTCGTGGAAGAGTAAGCACGAGATATGTGCTTTTGTCGTCATCATCATTATCGTCGTCAGGTGTCAAGTCAAAAGAAAGCTTAAGTTGCTCAAAAAGCAGAATGGAGCGGAGCACGCAGTGCTGCCAGCGGCACATGCTTTTCAATTATCTAGTAGTCTAGTCTACAAGCTTAATAACAGCAACATTTAATTTACTCCCCTCTTTTTTTTTATCTTCTTTTGTTAAGTTATTATTGTTGTTATATTGGTTTTCTTCAGAATATTTTCATATAAAAAATCCAACTGCAGCAAAAAGAGAAATACATATTTCAAGAATTTCAAACGAAGCAAAACCGACTGAGCGAGTAACACTTGCGCCTTTTAAACTAATTAAAAAGATACAATAATAACAAAAGTAACAAGAATAATAATTACATATGTGTATTGTTTCGTAGTGTGCAACTTAGTGTAGCGTATTGTGTTAATGATAATTTTATCCACCACATAAAACAACTAACACAACATGCAACATTAAAACAACTGCAACTGCAACTGCAACTGCAACTTGCTAATAACAAAATCCAAAAATATCTTAAGACTTAAAAAGTCTGCTTAGCTTATTAACCACGCATGCGCAGCATGTTGTTAGAGAAGCATAAACAGAATTATCATCATCATCATCATCATTAACATTAACATTTTTATGAAAGGAAACGACAACAACAATGCCAATGAAGATCATGAAGATCATGAAGATAATCATGACGATGACTACATTGCTTCGTTTACTCGTTCGCTCGCTCTGCTTACATTTACCATAGTATTGTAATAACAATAATAATAAGACAATAATACACACACACACTCACTCGCACACACTTAAAAGCTTTATTTATGCGGAATTTAAATTGTTAAATAAATATTTTTATTTAGTTTTTGCCGATTCACTGCGCAAACAACATCTCAATAACAACACAACACAAGCAGAAGTAGAAGTACAAGCAAAGCAAAAGCAACTAAAAAGCACAAAAAAAAAAAATTAGGCCTAAAACAGAAGTTTTGCAATGAAAGTTTTCAATTTTGGTTGAATTCCGGGTACATAGAGGGCGTCATCAAATACAATACTAAAAACCATCATAAGCATAATGATGATTATGTAATCGAAACTAATAATAATAATGATGTAATCACTATGACATTTTAACTTAGAATGATCCTCGGGTACAAGAAAATTGATGTATGTACATCTATTTTACATACATCATATGGAAATGATGGAAATGTTTTTAACTACATACTAACTTGATTCTTGATTGATCAGACTTATGGTATCTACAAAAAAGTTTGGAGATTCTCGGCCCATATGTTTGATTCTAATGAATATTGAAAATGATGTAAATTTTGATGATTTATATAAATAAAAATAAAGATGTACGAGTATAAGTTACTACCCATAATGAAAATGATATTTTCTACCTTTGGGATTTATTAATTTAGAGCCAGTCCTATCGTCCTATCTATCATGGGTTAGACACCCATTAAAATCTCCTCCAATCAAAAAATCATTATTCTTGTGGATGAAAATAAAGATGTACTTGTGTATGTCAATCAATCCGAAAGTCATCTATGATGTAAATTTATTTATATAGAATAGAAATGATTTGTTGTTATGGTTTTGATGAAATAGAAATAAGTAGAATGAAGTTGACGGAAAAAAAGACTGTTTGATCATGCAAAATTATGAATATAAATGAAAATAAAATAAAACAGTAATATATTGTATGATGTATGTAAGTGATAATAATGATTTGAATGAGAGTTTTAGTTTACTGTGATCAAAAATGGTGATAATTGAGTGGCCAATGAAATAATGATTCTGTAAATTATAACCCCTGATTGCAGATTGTATATAAAAAGCTGCTCCTTGGCCAACAAAGTCAAATCCTTCAGGGACATAGACCCAACCTCCATGGCAACGTATTTTATTATTATGGAGGAAGTTATCTCCATCTATCCAGGGACACTCGCAGAATTCCTCAAGGTTCATTTAGAGTATCACGTACATACATACATATATCAATCAAGTACAGACTATTTTGAGAACTGGATGATAAACGCGGGCACAATCTTTGTAAATGTTCTGCAATTGCCAGTAAAAGACTTTTGACTTTTCTTATTAAGTATAATTTTGAAATGATCTTCATTTTCTCATAATTATGAAATTAAATTTAACATAGTAACAAGTATCATTCGTAGGCAGGCAAGTAAACACTTGCCAAATAATATCACTAATCATCAAAATACATAACTCATTATTATCAAAAGTTATTTACCGACGATTCATCATTATATTATTATGGAGCATTTAGCGTAAATTTCACATGAATTTCATCATAATTTTGTTTTCTTTTCTTTGTATTAAAAAAAAAAAAAAACATGGAGAAAACTAAAAGCATTGGCCTTCTCTCACATACAATTATTAATATCATTATCATTATTACCGTTTGTAGGTTTGTTGTTGTTAGTAATAGTAGTAGTAGTAGTAGTAGTTTTATGATATTATAATTTAATATAATAATCAACAATATGAGATCAGTCAAGTCATGTGTGTAGCAGCACCATCATCAATCCATCGTGTGTAGTATTATGAGTACCGACCGACCAGACCAACCAACGGACCAAGTGAATGAATAGTAAGTACTATTATATAATATAGAGTAGAACCGAAATGACTGGAAGATTGACTAACTGACTGACTGAATGATTGACAGAGTCAACTTAAGAGTTATTGTTATTACTCTTGTGTTTATGCCTAATGATGATGATAAGCAACGTGACGCCTCACGCGAGATAAATATGTGTCTAAAAATGTGTGGGGTCTATGAAAATTGGTGAGGGGAGAGCGAACAAGAGAGTATTAAACACATTAAACTTTCCGACACAAATGCTATACTTTTTTTATTTAGTTCTACACATATACAAATACAAACAAATGTACTCAAAAGTATTCATTAAGTGACTACTAACATATACATACAGATATACACACATACATACATACTACTAATGTCTAAGGTTCAGGGGCTTTTGTACTCCCTCCCTCTGTTACCACAATCTCTTAATCTTCAAGTCTTCTAACTATGGTAAATGTGTGAAAAATATACTATTATTTTGTATCTATAATTTGCTGTTATTTATCGTAAAAAATGAAAATGAAAAACAAAAAACAACTACATTGCGTCATACATAATGAGTTAGTTCACTTCCAATCCAACAATCCAATCGAATATTAGGTTCAATGAGTAAGTAAATCAGATCAGTGGGCGTACATCGTTATTATGTACTAAACTGAATGAATTGAATTGAATGGTATTGTGGCCTTAAGACTGTGTGAGTTTGGTCAAAAAGAGGTTGGCGAACGGCGGCGCTACCAATTGAATTGAATGAACATTTAACTCTTTAAATGGCAATTTTCTATATTTGATTTGTGAAACCCAAATTTGGTTCGTTACGATTCGATTTGATGTGGTTTCTGTTGGGTTTCAGTTGTCGACGACAACGATGACGACGATACACTTATATGGTTGTCATTGGGTAAAGTTCTAAATGACTTAATATATTGGAATCCCCTATAGAAAATACTATAATTAGCTATTACTGTAATTCCCCTAAGCATTACCAGACACATTAGCTAGTTAAAGTCAAAATTATATAAAGATATTTCTGTATATTTCTTATATGGTAGAGTTAAGTGAATTAAGGTCTATTTAAGAAACTTTTTGCCATCACAACAATAAAAGTAAATTATGTGATGCTTTTGTGAAAAGTGACATAAAATAGATCAAAAGATAGAATATCATGGATACTTAAATATACATTATTTACCAAAAACTCAAGTGATTTTCTTCAGTCTTCAATAGTCCCATGAAAATCTTGTTCCGAGAAAATTAATCTTAATATTGTACTCAATGATGATGATGATTTTGAGATTGAAATAGAAACAATCGTGGCGATATTTCTTAGGGTTCGGGTTTTAAGGAATCAATCACATTTTTATGAGTACTTACAAGTATGTTACATTTTTAGAACCCAATCTTACAAATTATTAACAATCTCATTATTTAAAAGTAAAGGAACTCTATTGTAGAGACTTCGTTCCGTCCGTCCTCGGGTCATATCTCACAAACCGCAATAGCCAGAGAGTTCAAATTTTCACAGTATGTGTAGTTCTATCCGGGCATCAGCAACAAATACTAAAACTAAAAAAATTTCAAAAACTTAGAGGGGTCCCCTTACAAGAAACATTTTGGTTTGTATGGCAGCTATACAATCCAGTTATCCCACGATCTTGAAATTTGTATGGGTGGTGGCTACACACCAACAATCAAATCTGACCACTAGGAGGAGTACGTCCCATACAAACCTGAATCTGGTACGGAACCCTCCGTGTACGAGTCTGACTCGCACTTGGCCCCTTTTTTTTTATTTTTTTTTTTTTTTTATTTTACTAGGCCCCACGGATAGAATCTTTTTAAGAAATCCCTGTTAATAATTTATATTATTAACCTCCCTTTTCTTTGATGTTGATAAGAGGGAGATAGAGAGAACAAAGCACCACGGCTAAGAAGACTATTGACTTTATTTGTCCTAAATATTTCACTTTCTTTTTATGGATCTTTATTTCATGTTTCATTTCCAAACAAGAAAACTCCACGCTTATCAAACAATAAAAACAAAACATAATAAAACTCACTTTAACACGACATAAATCTTTTCAAATAACAACAAAAACTATACTCATACACCGTCTGAAAGCCCCAGTAGCTATGGGGCTGTTCCTTTCCTTTGGCTTACGTTTAACTATAAGCATTCAGTGTCAATAAATAAATAACAACAAGAAAAATAAGAGTCTTGGTGGTGTTTGTTAGTATGTAATGAAAATGAAAAAAAAAAAAGAAAAGATTTCTCATAAGACTTTCTTAGTAACCACCCAACAATCCAAAATGAAGTGATAATGAGGAATATAAGAGAATCGGAATCGTGACGCTTTGTAAAACATCTTAAATACTTCAATAAAAAAAGTTTAATTTCAAAATGTCTTACAACAAACAAACAAATAATAAATAATACTACAGATATTTTATTTTTGTGTGTTGTATGGAAGTTTTTCTTATGTTTTAGGCTGTATACCCTACCCTACTTGCAATTAGTAAAAGTAGTGGCGACGACGATTCCACCAATAAGCATAGACATTTTCCATATCGACTGCAGAAACAATTAAAAAACCTTGTTGGATGTCATATTTCTTGAAATATTGATCTGATATTTTGTAAACTATTTTTTTTCTTAAGGCCTCATACAATATAAACATTATACAACATATAGTTTTTTTTTTGGCTTCAGCTCAAGCATACATATGTGTGTATGAATAAGCTTAGGTCTTAAAAAGGTGGCTCGACCCATACGCCATCAAGACTGACTCAAAAAAACTCACCACCTAGTCTTCTCAATCTTATTCTCGTATTCGTAATCTTTGAAAGCATTTTGTATCACAAACTCGAGTCTTTTCTGGATGAGAAGAAATTTTAGGAACTGATGGTAATTTATAACACTCACTTCAAATATGTTTGAAGTGTTTTCAAAATGTCTGATAGAATCAAAAGTAATGGTTTCTTGTTTTCTCTTTGATTGCATTGTTTGCATAAAACATTTTTATAAAAAAAAAAAAAAAAAAAATTAAATAAGAAAAATATGTAAGAAAAAGAAAAACGGTTAAATTCCACGAATTCCATGAATGCATGTTGATGATATGTGGAATGCAGCTCCCCAACTCCACTTTGTTGCTTCTTTTTTTATTATGTTTTATGACCAGTTTTCCATTTTATTTGAAATTCTTTAACACACCAAATGCATACGCATACGCACACAGATACGCACACAGATATGCACACATACAAATGCTGCATTATAGAAGCTAACACAGTTACTTCAAGTAATGGAGATGACGAAGAAGAAGAAGAAATAACTGCAGAAGTAGAGAAAAATTATCAACAAAAAAAAAAAAAAAACAAAAAAACCAACACAAAACTCTTTAAAGAGCGAAACACGAGAAAGGCATTTCGAAATTCATGCGTTTTTAAATTTTATTATGTGTTCAGATCGTGTTAACTTTTTCCAACAACAACAACAACAACAACAACAACATCATCCATTCATTTATCCATTCATAAACATGGCCAACAACTACAACAACAACAATAACAACAGTAACATTAAACACTCATCAGCAACCCAACAAAAATTCCAATAAAATTAATTGAAAAAGACAAAATAAATAAATATATACAAGTTCAGGGCTGCATTTCTCATAAATGTGAAATGCGCAAACTATGAAATTAATTGGAGGATTTAGTGAGTGAAACTGCTCAATATTGTTCATTTTTCATATATGTAATATTACATGATTCATGTTTTCCATACCAAATATCCATCAAAAATATACAAACCCAAATTGATCTAATCGGTCCACGATCCTACAATTTAAGAAACTTTGTGTGAAACCGTCTTCCCCCTACAAATTGACAAGGCAAACCAAAACAAGTGGGGCCATACCAGGATTTTTTTCTAATCTTGGAAGTAGGATTCTCGGTTCACTTCATCATTTCTCACATTTTCAACAATCAGCGTCATTAAGGTTAATATACCAATAACCTTTCTCATGAATCACTCCGTCCATTGGTGAAAACCATATTAAATTATTTTCGGTACTTTTTGAATTTATTATTGCTTTCAGACCGACAGATGCGACCGGGAGACTTTGTTTTACAATATGTCTGACTCATATTCACTAACCAAATAAATTTCCAAACCCTACGATTGCTGGGTGGAGTACGTTCCATATAAGCCCAAATTTCCAAATTCATGTTTCTATTAGAAGAACTTTTTTGTTATTTGTATTATCATATACGGACCTATAAATTTCAAGACCCTAGGATTACTGCATCGTATAGCTCCCATACAAACATCGAGCAAGGCTCGGTCGCCTGGTACTACATATGTATGTACATATAATCTTAAGACGAGTTTTTGGTTGCACATAGTAAAAATCCCTATGGTGCCTGGATAAAGATAACACAAGAAATATTAAACACAAAAAGGCTGATATTTATTGGCCCCCATATAACTGGACAAAGTCGTGAATATTCGTTTATAGGAGATTTCACTGTTTTTTTTATAAATGTTGGTATGCTGTGATTGGTAATGATTTACCGTGTGTGTTCTTCTCTTTGTTTTTGTTAATGATGAAGTAAGTTAAGTATTTAACAAAAACAAAAATAAAAAATGCGAATGCAAAACGAAAAAGAAATCAGCAAGCGGGGCAATAATAATTATGCGTCGCCTCATTCACAACTCCTCTGGAAATGGCTTTTTAAAAGTTATGCTCCTCTTTACCCTATTTCTTTTTTCCTTTGATCATGATGATGATCACTACTTTTACTATATGTAAAGCAAAGAAAGCTAACAATGACGTTAATCATTGTTGTCGTCTGTAGTTATTTTTCAAAGAATGCGGCGCCATCGCCGCCGCCTTCGGAAATACCAAAGCGATGACGTACATCAGTTCAATTTTATTTTATTTGTTTGTTTTCATTTATTGTGTCATGCTTGGCTTTTTCCCATTAAACTAAGATGGTGATGATGTTTTCTATATTATTACATATATTTTTTCACGTTATATGGAATAGCAACAGTAAAATATGTGTAATCATCTGCTATTCGGCCGACACCATAAACGTTTGAGAGTGAATTCAGACAATTCAAATAATCTCAGACACAATGAGTATCATTCACGAGGCCGTGAAGTCCGACAGTTAACGAGTTGGATCAACTCAATTCAAGGAATCTCTGAAATACCTTTCATTGACGTTGGACAAACAAATGCACTTCAATGCACCCATGTAGAATATGTCGATGCAGGCAAACAGCACTATCTTTTCAATACTTCCAAATATGAGTGGGACCTGAATCCATGAATGAATTTAGAGACAGAATGGGCTATTAATATCTACAAATATTGTATGACACATCCATTGGCGCAAATCATATATAAAATCACACATAGAAGCACGCATTGAGAAATAGTGACCTCCACCCCATTTGTTGATCTAAAACATAAATTAAAAATATATATTCATATACTCATATATGTATGTATGTATGTATGTATGTACATATCATCAGAGAGTGACACTCTTAGGTCATGCGTATAATTTATAAACTGTTAGAATTTATGTACTTTCATTCTTTCAATTCAATTGTCAACGATCGAAGAGAATCTTATCACATCAAATTATCATTTCAAATTTTTCATTATTACGAGTAATTTTATTTCATATGAAATCTCTTTTCAATGAATTCACACACTTCTATACATATGAGTAGAGTACGGATTGGTAGAGTGGAATCCACTATTCTATGTCATGGGTATTTAGAAATTAGATTCATGCATTTCACAACAATTATCATTATTATTATTATTATTATAAATCATTATCACCAAATATACTTATTATGTTATGTTTTGTTATGTATGAATTAGTAGTATTATCATCATCATGTTGACATGTGAAAGGGAGCATCGCAATTGATAAGAAATGCGTGCGGGAAATACAGTACAAACATACAATATAATAAAAAAAAAAACATGTATAAAAAACCAAAAAGCTTTTCCCTCATAGATTTTATTGTCAACATTGCAAATAATATTCTAAGAATGACAAGGTGAAACTTCTTCTACTCGTATGTATGATACCTGCATACTTACTGCTGTGTGGCAATAGTGACAATAGGTAGATCAAGTAAGTAAGCCAATATTAAATAATACTTGTGTACTTGTATATAAAAAATGTATAGTGTTTACCGATACCCTCCCTCACAACTTAACTGGTAACGTTAGTCAACATAACACAACACAACACAACACAATAATTCACAATCGTCTGCTTTAGATATGAAGAATGAAAAGTTAATATATTAATACTTTAATAGACCTTTCTTGAGAGGTTCTTGAAATTCCATTCCATTCCATTCCATTCCATTCTATACCATGCCATGCCCCACCATGCCATGCAATATTTATTTTTATTGACTTTACATTTGAAAATCAACTACAAAATAATACAAAATTGTTTTGTTTGGCGCCAATAGATACTTGACTGACGCAGGTGGCTATGCCTTATGATATGTGATGGTGGTACGATTCATTTCTGGGTTTAAATTCCTAGTATAAATTCCTTTAGTCCATCATCATCATCATACATAGTTAAAAAAAAAAAGGCACAACAATCAAAAATAAAATATTGTACTAAATCAACAAGATTAATAAAATACGAGTATCATAACATAACAAAAACATTTTTCTATACTAAATATTTTCATATGAGGAGGCGTCGAAAACAATGAATTGTTGTTTGCGCTACTTTAATGTCATTCAGTCAGTCATTCATTCATTCATTTAGTAAGTCAGTAAGTCAAATCAGTCAGTCATGTGGTTAACTTAAAATGTATAGAATTATAGAAATAATGAATCATTATTTCTTTTTTTTTTTTTTTTTTTTGTATTGTTGTTATTGTTAGCCACATTTATCACATTTATTTATCTGCCGCCCTTTTTCCTGCTTTCATACCCTACATTGACACTGTCATTATTAATATGCTTTGGATGTTTGTAATGCCCCAAAAAGTTTCTATATTTGAAAATATACACTTTTTGGATTAAAATATCAAAGGTCGGGTAATTTTTTCCTGTGTAAGCTCAAAAAAAATATTGAAAATTTATATGTACAAATACTACCATCCTTGCAGGAGTCGACAAATTTTTTGAAGCGAGATTAAGATACAATTTATGGCCAAAGAACAAATAACATATGATGAATGGATACGGATAGCTTGAATTATGTATGTTCCTTTTTTTTTTTTTCAAATTCGAAGTGTATTTAAAGTTTACTGTAGCCGAGATTGATTGATTTTCATATATACGTTTTCTTTTTTCGCTTGTGTGACGATTTTAAATCAATCAAATTGTTTTTTATGACCATAATAAGCCATAAATAAACTATCATTTCATCGGAATCCAAGAAATTTTTATTTGTGTTACACAAATATTTCCTTGTAATAAGTCGAGTGCTGCATACTTAAATTACATGTTTGTATGTGGAATGGAATACGCACCGGAAATGGTTATGTTGATGAAAGATAGAACGAACAACTTCCCCTAGTACCTATAAGAAAAATGTCGTAAAAATAGAAATTGTTCAGCAAAAGTCTTTTGTTTCTTTGCTTTTTCTTTCGTTTTTTGTTACGTATTTTTCCAGAAACAAGAACAAAGCGATTTTGTAGAATACCTATCTATCTATTGTCTATCTTACATACAGATTATAAAACAAAATCTTTCGGCCGCATCTGTCTGTCAGAAATCGATAAAATCAAAAAGTACCGAACGTATTTACATATGGTTTTCAGAAATGAACCGAGTGATTCATGGGAAAAGATTATTGGTATATAATTCATTAAGGTTTAGTGTAAATTGGAATATGAAATGATTGTTGAAAATATAATAGTAATGATGCCGTGAAACCGTGTTAACCGATAATGTCGTAGATAACAGAAATCCACAGTTTATTGCTTTAATTTTGGTCGCATCATCGGGAATTGCCTCAGCACTAATCGATGGTGGAATGCAGCGCATTCAGCACTCAAGCTTCCCTTAAATTTAAATCAGACGGAAAAGCCTAAAGAATTTGTCCACAAAAACAGACGAGTTGCATGCCATTCTTACAATAAAACAACTGAAATAACAAAATCAATTCTCAGAAATTTGATTGTATTCAAGTATAAAATCTATAAAAAAAAAATATAACAACACAGAAAACAAACAAAAAATATTCAACTTTGGTCTCATCACGCACTTGTGTAATTTTCGGAAAAAAACACATGGCGGTGAGTAACAATCCAACATTGATATACGAGATTTTGATTTGATTTTTGCTTTTGACATCCGAATTTCGGATTGGGATCAGCACAGTTTATGTCATATGTAACCATTGAATATATCTTCAATTTGCAGTTCAGTTTTTAGGATAAAGACGTGAAATGTAAGGTACAGTTCGACGAGTATAGTTTTTGCCAACATAATACTAGCAACGATTATTATTAAATAATCTTTCGATTTTTACCACAAAGACACGAAATACATACATGACAGAATATACCCTATTACACCTACATACTTAGTTATGGAAACTGAATAATTGACTAAGGCCCGAAATACAGAAGATATACAATAAATAAATACAACTTTTGTTTGATATAGAATTTTAAGAAGAAAACTCTGGACAATTCTTCAAATTGCGCTTCGGATTGTGGCAAGTAATACAACATGGTAGGAGAAGTGCAGCTTTGTAAGATACATAATTAAAAATCCTAATCCGCCATTACAACAACAAGGCAATCAGAATTCCTCCCATCCCTTACAATTCCAAACGTTTCACTCAGGCCTAGAAAATACACTGGGAAGTCTAGTGAATAGATTTCACCAGCTTATGATCCCGCAAAAAGACATCATGGACATGCAAAAGCAAATCCCACAAGTATTAACTGCCATTACTGCATCAAAATGTCCATAAACATTAACATAGGCCTACGGAACGCCGATGGCGTAGTCAAAAAAGCTTAAGCGTTTGGAATTATTTATTGCTAACCACTAAATTGACATAATACTAATTTCTGACATCCATTTCTGCAGCCGTACTACATTTAGACAATTTGGTTATGTCTTATATGTATCCTGCAAAAACCACACTCACAATGGAGCTTATGGTGGTGATGGTGCTACAATATTGATCCAATTTGTCTGGATCATTCACAAATGGCCACAATAAAGATACAAAGCTCCCAAGGTGATATCGTAGTTTCAGCTGTGTACTGTCCATCACTTTTCTCTTAGAACTGAAATGTGTTCATAACTTTACTGAGTCAGCTTGGGCCCAAATTTATAGTGGCAGGTGACTGAAATGCAAAATACAGGTTGTGGTGTAACTTTCGAGCTCTTAAATAATTTCCTTAATAATGATTGGGATATTTTAGCTACTGAATCTCCAACTTGCTTTCCGTATTGCACCAATAGAACGTCTGGCGCATTAGATTTTGTAATCTCTGGAGTTTGACACAGAACGAAATCCATTTTCCTCTTAGGAAAGTGTTGACACCCGCTAAATTATGTTATTAAGGAAGCCCTACACCTATGCATTTGAAGTACACAAATTAACATCTATTTACTGGAAAATAGTTTAACTCAAAACGAAATCCATGACCCCAAAATCAAAGAAAAACAATCTTAAAAGAAATCCTTAAGATTATAATCATTATTTTTATTAATACTATAAAGGAATAGGGAAAAGTTCGTTCCATTCCATTCAACATTCTATTGTAACATTTGTATCTGCTGCTGCTGCACTTAACACTTCACTTACAACAATAAGATTTTAAATTCTTTCATCAATACACACAAATACAAACAATTGTAAAAAAGATTGACTGAGTCTTCTTTTTTTTTTTACATTACGCAAATCTTTGATGATGTACACAAAGTAATAATGATATGCGAGTAAGTGAGAGACTTTGAATGACGAAACGGAAATATCTTAATTTGTAAAGCAAAAAATGGAAAAAATAATAATAATAAATAAATATTTTTGTTTTTTTCTTCTTCTTTTTATGGAATTTTGTGTTGGAATGAAAAAGATTGTGGTTTGTTTGTTGTTGTTGTTGTTTTAGTCATTGTAGCAAATACATTTTGTTGTTGCTGATATTGTTGTTATTACAGTCGTCACTGTCGTTGTCGATGGTTGGATTGTTGTCTATCATCAAAACCACGTAAATTTTATAGATACGTGAGCAGCAAACGTGTGGAAAATATGTACACAATGCAACAATAATAAACAAATAACAAAATGTATCTGTGTGCACGCGTATCTGTGTGTGCATATGAACAGAATGAGAAAAAAAAATAACAAATATAACAAAAAATTATTACTCAATGAATGTATGAATGACGACGAAGTGGAAGATGATGATGATGATGATGATGATGATGATGATGATGATGACGACGATGGCGATGGCTGAAAAATGTTGTTGTTTAGCCCTCGAACACACCCGACGAACGATCATCGTGACGTGACTGACGTACATTGCTCTACTGTCGCTGCCGCCGCCTGCATTTTACCCACACACAGATACACTTAATACCATTCTCCTCCTCCTACTCTTGCTGCTTCCATACTCTACTTACTCACTTCATTCATTCATTCACATTCACTCAAATACTCGACAACCGAGCGACGAACAAGCGAGCGGCGCATTGCATGCATGAATGAATGTGTGAATGAATTTAGCGCTTGTCTTTTGTTGCTGATTTTTATTTTTTTTTTTTTTTCTTTTATTATTTCATTGTTTTTTTTTAAATTTATTTTTAATTTTTAAAATTTTTCGTTTCATTTTTAATTGAACATGGAAAACTTTAAATTGATTAAACAAAAAGAAATACACCTTTAAATACGAGTACGAGTATCTTAAATCATTTCATAATAAGCGACCCATTTATAGTAAACTCCACCCTATTCACTTGAACGCCCCCCTCCCCTCTATACTACCCGCTATCAATATTTATTTAAGATGATTTTGATAATTTTTTCTTCTCAGCCCCATGAGTAGTAAAATGAATGGATGAATGAGAAATCAATGAATGAACACGAACGAATCAAAAAGTGAACCCATGAATAAAAAACAAAAATAATGAATGATATCGATGATGATAAAAGGGCCTGCGGTGTCTGTCTATCAGTCTATCTCTACTTACTTGGTCTGTTTGCCCTCTCACTTTACTATTGCCTCCCTTCTTAACATGAGGTCTTCACTGTTTCTCTTCTCTTTATACTCAATCTGTCCCCATCCATCTGGGTTATCGTTTCTAAAATATGAAAGTATTGTAGTACCTAGTAGGTACAGAAGTAGGTATGAATGAGAGCTTGTGAGTTATGAGGGGGGTGGTAACAGTATAGGCATTAATACCACTAGGCTCGACTACATTATAGATTGTCTGTCTTGTCTGTCTGCCATTCATTTCAATTTACATTACAACACAATCTATACTATGGGGCAGGAGGCAGGCCAGGGACGCACTCAGAGTGCTCAGTACAATGTAAATATGTTTTTTGTTTTTTTTTTTTTTTTTTTGTACTATGAAGTCTTGAAAACCCTTGTGTGGTGTTTATGAGTGCATACATATATGATTTTTATTATTATTTCCATTGAAAGGGGCCTGCATTTTCATTTTGATGTTGGGTTATAGGGTTAGATAGGAGGGAGGTCTGTCTGGTTTGTATTTATGGTACAAATATTGCCTAATTTTTTGTTTACGTATATCAATTGTTATAGGTTTTTGTTCCAAATTTAGTGAGTTCATTGTTAAACTGTGCTACATACTACTACTACTACTACTACAACTGTTTATCAATGAAAGAAATCAGGTTACATTTCATTTTGACTTTTATGAATGAATGACAATATACTCAATACAAATCATACAAATACAGTAGACCTTTTGTTATGAATATGCATTACTTATTTATGAGGAGGGGGCGCTTTAAGAGAACTTTGAATAATAGCAATGTATATTTTTGGTGGGTTTGTCTAGACTGAATCTGTGTACAACTTACAAAGTATCGATTTCGTTACTACTTAATAATAAACAGGCATAAACATAATACCTACTAGTAAAATCTCAATGTCTTATTTACCACCACCAGAAATACTTAATCTTAAAATTAAGATTGATTCAATGAAAACATTTTCCCAAATAATTTTAAACCAAAATTGACTTATTTGGTCCTTGACTTTTGTTAAAAATTAAAAGCAAAATCCATGAAATTGTGATGATTGGACAATTTATTGTTTGTGTTATTTGTTCTAGTCGTTTAAAAAGTTCACTATATTGAAAATTGATAAAAACTTCTGATATTTGAATTAAAAAATTCCCTTTTTTTATTTCTGGAAACTTAATTTAAGAATCGTTGACACATTTCATTCTAAAAAAAAAGAATGAAATTCCATCGGGTATCCGAAAGTGTTTTCACGGGAAATAAGAGCCCCGATTGTTGAGATTTTGACAGATAATTCTGAATATGGTTTACATTTTTACATGTGCAACCGATTATTTGTGTGTTAGCAACAACAACTAGAATTCTTAATTATTGTAATTAATGCTACTCATCATAAATTTTCTTATAAAAAATAAAGAAGGCATTTCCAAGCATGTCAACTTTATTTATTAATAATTACCACAATCAATAATCCAGATAAGCAAAATATTTGTTTCATTTGAGAAACTTGTTTCATTTTGAAAACACGTCTTACCTAAAAATAAAAGAAACAGTTTCAAAATCAATAAAAACATATGAATAAGAATAATTAAATTAGATACATGTATTTTAAGATAGGAAAAGGAATGTATGAAAAGAATGCAAAAAATAGAAGACAAGATTACCACAAAAGTTTATATAGATTTACGGGAAGATCATAAAAAAGTTAGCATAGATTTATTACAGCCGATCCTCTATCCAATCTTTTATTTTCAAAGAATTTACATTAAATTTTGTGTGAAAAACGAAATTAAGTGCTCCAAAAACAGAGAAGTTGCAATTGGACACTAACAATGGGTATATGACAATGACGTCAACACCAAAGCCCGATCATCCCAATGTAGACGGAAAATCACAAAAAGTTCTGTCAAATGTGAAGGCTTTGCTCACTCACTCTTTTCATCGATTACAATGCCGCGGTGCATCATGAATTCTTGCGTGAAGCGATACAAAGCCTGAAACACCTGAAATTGTGCAACAATTAGTCTTGTATAATAATGCACCACGGTAATGCGCCAGCTCACACGTCATTGTCATTGTTCGAGATTTGTTGGGCAAATGCGGAATCGTAATCATGCTTCAGCCACCGTATTTACCTGACTTGGCCCCTTGTGACTATATTTACTGTTCCCAAAATTAAAAAGAACCTTGAAAGTAAGAAAATTTACAACGATTGAGGATATAAAGACCGCATCGCTGGAAGACCTGAAGGCCATACCAATAAGCGCTGGCACAAGTGCATTACATATGTGCATATATCTGATGGCGAATACTTTGAAGGGGACGACAAAATAGAAATTGATGAATAAATAAATATCTTTCGAGATATGTTTTGAACACATCTCGTATAATGATGTATTAACAAAATATGTATGCGGTATGCAAGCTATACAAATACATATGTATTATGACTAATATATGGTTTTATTTTTGTTTGTTTTGTTGTTATTATTATTATTCACATTTTGTGGTTTTATGAATGAAATCACTACAAAAAAAAAAAAAAAATATACTTAACAAATCTCGATTCGCATGAATGAAACATGCGCAACAATCCATACACGCACACTCACACAAACATACACATACATATGTATGTATATATGCAGCAGCAGCGATCTCCAAGAATTTCAAATTATTAAGTATAAGAAAATTAATAATAATAAATATTTAATTGATAAGTGTATAAATTTAAATTTTGATTTTGATTTTGAATGCATTCCTCCCAACCAAATGTTGGAGTAAGAGAAATATTGTAAAAGAGAGAGAGCACGTATAATACGAACAGAGAACTGATGTTTTAAAGTAAATCTTCAAAAATATTAGTTACCAATTGATCCTTTTGTGTCGTAAAGGGGTCCTTGGACCCCTGCGACATCTACCTGTTCCCCAAAATCAAAAGTTCGTTGAAGGGAACACGTTTTGAGTCGGTTGAAGAGGTAAAAGGAAAAACGGCAGACCTGCTAAGGAGTCTAACACTTAGTGACTTTCAGCACTGCTTTAACCAGTGGAAAACTCGCATGCAGCAGTGTATAGATAGGGAAGGGGAGTATGTTGAAGGAGATTAATTGTTATTTGTAATAAGTTTTCAATAAAGTATGTTTTACAGACCAGTCCCGTTACTTAATTGTCACATTTTGTATAAATATGTTAATAATTGCCCCGTTTACAGCGTAGACCATGATTCGAATCACCTTCATAGAAAGAAAGGCTGTTCGTGATTTAAAAACGGCACTGTAAACACCAAAACGAATAATCGTGATGCAGCGCCACTGTAAACGGGATGTAAGAATCAATATAAGTGAAAACTACTGAAAATGAAACAAAACACTACTTGCTTATTATTTTGTTGAGATTTCGGTTTATGTTCGGGGTCTCCATTTGAACGACAACTTGAGCATTTTCGAAAGCAACAGATCACCGAAGGTAGAGCAAGTAAGGCTTTGAAACTGACACACAGTAATACAATCATAACAACAATAAAACGACATCATGATAATCAGAAGAATGACAACAAATAAGATGAACTTATCACCAACAAAGGCAAAATTACTATACTATAGCTACATACTTTTAATAACAACAATGACACTCAAAAGACTTCAAGACTTCGTCTTAAAGCAGTGGTTCATAAACACCCTCTCTTCTGATGGGAATGGGGGTGATTCCTTTATGTTACAGTGCAAAATGTCATATGAAATAATCTTCTTCTGGGTGGCAGGCACATTACATCATTTTCCTGGTGGACTACATCCACATACATACGTTTAAGAATCCCTGCTCTAAACTTTTACTACACTATGCATTGCTGCTTGCTTGTTGCCTTTGCCTATCATCATCATTATGCTAAGGCGGCGGCAAATTTCTCTTTATACTTTGACTTCCTCTATCACCCTTTCTTTATCTGTACATACATACATCTGTACATATTTCAATTCACACTTAAAGCTTGCGGTGTTTTCGTTTTACTTTACTTTGTTTCTTTAGCTGGTTCGCTGGTGTTTTTGTTTTATTTTTTTTGCTTTTGGCTTGTCAAAATTTTGACATTTGATGAACTGCTGTCAGTCAATAAAATGGAAAAATAAAAACAAAAAGACAAAATAGGCGCCAGTCAAATTGGAGCTTCGTTGCCGAACGCGAAGAATATCGTAAATAAAATCTACATACTTATGTACATAGATACATCCGTACACATACACACACACACATATATAAATATATCATTTATTATTCATTAATTCGCTTAATAAATTAATTTGATTTTTGCTTTATGCAATGAAAAAATAAATCAAAAAACATCCCAAACAACAAGACCAAGAACAACAACAAAATGGCGTCCCGTAAATATGTAAGAGAAAGAAGAGAAGAGGTGAAAAGACAAGAAAAAACAAGCGAATCCAGGCATAGGCAAAAGCAAAGTTCTTATCGAATGCGTTGGCGCCAAAAATAAATAAAAACAAAAATTACATATTGCATTTATTGCAAAATGTGAGCGGTTATAGAGGGTGGATGGTGGTGGAGTGAAAGGTGTTTAAAAAAATGTCGTAGGAAAGCTAGTGAGCTAGTGTCGTTGCTGCTGCTGTTGTTGTTGTTGTTGTTGGTGTAGTTGTAATGGGGCAAAGGGCGCTTCTAGGGAATAACGACAATAACAATAACAAGAGCAACAACAACAAACCAAATTACACAAATAAAACGCAATATATTGTTTTCTTTTTTTGTTTCCTTTTCCATGCTAAAAAAAAAATAAAAAGGGCATAACAGACAAATCATATACCCTACTTTGTATTGTAGATACATAGACACTATAAGTAAAAACAGAAGAGATCTTAAGTTAGAAATTCACTATACAAATATTTGCACAAATTGTTGTTGTTCTAATCATAATTCACTCATAGTTTCGAATTTCTTTAATTTTTTTTTTAAACCAATTACCGTTTCTTTGTTTTGTCCGTTGAACACCGGCGTCTATTCACATCAAAATATACACAAGAATGAATGAGAGAGTTTCATCATACACAAAAAAAAAAAACAAAGAGAGTACAGATTTGAAGAAAAATCAAAACGTTTTGACTTTTGCCAAACATTTGCACAAGCCTTCAAACATGGCATGCGCTCTCTCTCTCTCTCTTTTCATAACATTTACGCAAATATTTGTATAGTGGATTCCTACCTTTATAGTCATGTGTCTTTACTAATCTAAGCCTGAAGAGTAGACAATTAAGATAGGCATTTCCAAAATTGTTTTAAAAGCGAAACATACATATGTAAGTAAGTTCTTCACCAATTTTATTACTTTCTGCAGAAGAAGTAACTTTAGATCATCAAAATATTCCCTTTAATAGGCGAAAGAACATACTTATACTTACTTATATATAGCAGAATGTAGAATTTGATTAATTCACTGAAACAAAAGCAACATAACAGAAGATCAATACCTGTCACGATGCTTGACTTTATGGAGTCTTGGTATTGTTCTATTCTAAGTATTATGAGGCGTTAGTAGTAGGATGTAGTATGTTCAGCAAAAGTTGAAAAAAGACTTGATCTGTGTATAAAATTATATTGTATGTTAGTTTCATTAAATTATAAAAACACCTGAACGATTGATTTCCCCTTACAATGCTTAATATGCCATTTTATAAAGAGCACTTCCGTTACTTGGATTTACACATAAGTATGTACATATGTACGTCACAAACATCACACTAAAGCCGTAATATACACAGGATTCACACACTGCGAAGTGTGCAATAATAAAGATGGAAATATAAAGAACAAAGTGAAAATGGTTGTGTTAAACTATTAAGTTCCGTTTAAATTGTTTTGTTGCTGTTGGTTGCGGTTATGTGTTTGCTTCATTTTCATAATCGTTGCGCCGCCCTTAGCAAAACAACAACAACACTAAATTGTTTCTGATTTACACCAACAACAAAACAACAATAATAAAAAAATTGACAATAAATGAAGCATAAAGGAAAAGAAAATTATACTGTAAGAAAAACAAACTAATCAAGTCAAGAGTAATAAAAAATAAAATATAAAAAAAATATTTTGTAAGCAAATGATAAACCACAGAGAATGACAAAGATGGAGGAAGAGGAAGAGAGAGGCTCAAAAAAATACTTAGAATTACATATAAAGAAAAGCAGAAAGAGAAAAAGGTGGAAGAAGAAAGACGCAGCGAAAGAGATAAAGCAACAATCCAGAGAACAAGTTAGTTGAGACACTTAAGCAACAAAGCAAGGCAATGCAAAATATATAATACAAAGTAAGTAGAAACAGCAGCAGCAACCGGCAAAATAACTCAGCACGCAACAACAACAAATAAAATAAATTAAATCAAGCGCAGCAGCCAACCCAACAAAACATAAATAGCAAAAACAATGCAAAAGCACAAAAAACAAAGGCAAAGCCTTATTGTTGCTTTTATTTTTCTTGTTATTGTTTTGTTAAGCAGCAACCTCTCAAATAGAAGTTGAATGAACAGCGGCAACAGCAGCAACACTAAACTAAGCAACAACTACAAATCAAATCCCCCAAAGCGGAGAAACAGAGAGAGAATCATTTGTCGACGAGCCATAGGAGCAAAGCTTTAACCAAACTGAAGTTAAATAAAACTGACCAAGCGATGATCGAGCGCCACCATCACTTACACACATCCACACACAATGGAGCACAGCATGAACATGACCAACAAATCGAGTAACAAACAACCAAACACACAACTGAGAACTATACAAACAAGATGTGACTGAGAGTAAAACACTACAGTGAGAGATACTAACTTTGTATAGGTATGCGATATCCATGTACTTTGATCACTCACTCCTTGCTCTCTTGCCAAAGCTTGCTTAACTCCAATTGCTGTTGGCTCTCTTTTTATTTAGTATATTTTTGACTTGTCAATTTTTGTATGCATGCATTGCGGCGGCAATCAATTCAGACTTGTTAAATTGTTGTTACTGATTTTATTTTTAAAGGCGGCTCTGAAAGGTGAATACAAAATAGCAGCGAGAGCAACAATAATTATAACAACAAAACTACCTACACTGACAACCGATATAAAAATAAAAAGAAAAGAAAACTAGAAATAACATTATCTTCGACTATGCCGAAGATGAAATACTCTTCACGGGATTTGTATAGGTCCCACCTAGTGGTCCCATTCGGCTGGTTCCAACAAATGTCCTGCGCCTTACTTTGGAAACTGATACTGTCCAAGTTTCAGTTCGATAGGACAGAAAACAAAAAAGTTTTTCTAATAAGAACATAAATTTAAATGGGTGGTTTTTTTTGTTTCCTCCTGCCTGTTACAAACTTCATGACAAACTTATAATACTATTTACTCCCGTGAAGTGTATAAAAATAAGTATATAGTAGAAGAAAACAATGTAAGCTTAAATTAAAAGCCACGCTTTGGAATTTTGTTTTTCTTGATGTGTCGTTTGTTTGTCGTTGTTGTCGACATTGTTTCTGTTGTTTTGCTATATTTGTCACATCGCAACGTTCTAGTTGTTATTATTCTTGTAGTTGGTGTTGTTATTGTTGCAATTGCGTTTTGTCTTGACGCCGCACTCGATTTCTTTCTTATTTGAACACTTAATTACACTAAAGTTAACAAAAAAAAAAAAAATTATATTTTCCGATGTGTCGTATAAATAAAATAAGAGTCGCATAATAAGGTAACCCCGGCAGAATACTCGACTTAAAATGGATTTTTTTGTTCGAAAATGACTTTCCACTTTGACATGGAAGAATGACAGACAACACTCAAAAATCTTGTGATAGACATATCCATTTTTCTATAATGATTTTTCATATTCTCTATAAAAAGAAAAAACAGATCTACAACCACGACTTCGCGCTAAACAACAGCTGTCGTCGGTTATACATACTAGGCTATACATACTTACATAGTATGTTGTTCTTCTGTAGAATGAACCATAAATCTGGTTATATTAAAACCATACTCGTATATCGCAATAATTTCTCTCTATGGTTCATTAATTGTTATTCATGTTAATCAATCAATATCATATTACGATATAAAAGAAAGTACACAATGTGCGTGCCGCTTAAACTCAAAAACGCATCGCGATGCTATTGTGGTGTGGTAGCACCCTTCCCTATCCCCCATTCTTCAAGAAGTCACTCGAATGTTGTGGAATGTTCCGGAACATTGTGGATCATTCGAAGCCTTGGGTACTTATACCAGAGCAAAATCCTTCGTGTGTTTGAACGTCACTTTCTTATTAAAGAAGTGCTGCAGTGAGTGAATAAAAACAAACAATGAAGTGTGAGTGGGTAATCAAATTATAGAGAAATATCCTTTTATTCCAACTACAATACAACACAATCTCATATCAACTCCATGAGCAAAACCAGGAACCACCGCTATTATTTATTAGAATATAGAAATATTACATTTATTTCACAAACAAGAGTCAAAAAAAAAAAAAAATTTATAATAAGAAAGATTCCAGATCGCCTCAATAGAACAACTTAAAAATAAATTATACTGATCAGTAACTGTTATACAGTTGTCCACCCAATAATAAAACTGCATTCAATAATAATAGCAATAACAATGTGATAAGCCTCAATTTATTGACATCAATTGGGCTTTGATGAATCTCTTGAGAAATTTACTGCTGTTGTATGAGTTAGAATGTATTCCTAGATGGAAATGTAGAAATTTTGTGATTCTGGAACTAAACAATTTATAGATAGTATTTTTCGTCAATGATTTATGACAGTCAAATGTATTCTTCAACGAATGTGGTGTGTGTGTGTGTGTGTTGCTATTTTTAGATCGCCCTTAAATTGCAGGCCAATTGAATTCTATTTAAAGAAATCTTAAGTCATGTACAAAAATATCTGTTTGAGAAATTAGATAGATATACAATACTATACAATGTGATCAGATCAACTACTTACTATACTGGAACAGAGAATTTGTTTTTGTTTCTGAATATCAAAAATTGTATGGTATGTAAATAGAAAGATAATTAAACAAAATTCACATTTTACCTATTCATCTCTCTTATCCATCTACATGCTGCAAGGTGACCGATTATTCTTGTCTCGTTGAAATACCTATGTGACAAACATTATTCAAAAGCAATGAGGGCGGCTTATTGCTGGAAAGTATGTAAGTAGTTGCTAGTTTTGCCATGGTTTGCAGTTTTGTATCAATAAGTTTTTGAACTCATAATAAAAACTTGATATGATTCCAAAAATCGCTTATAGATACACATCCAATCTTTCAAATATTATATCAAATACACATATTTATACATAAGTAAGTAAAAAAATACTATAATATAAATCATCCCATTGTCTCCCTCTTCAAATTGTTACATTTTAAATTCCCGAACACAATTTTCCCACATCATCATCATCATCATCATCTTCTGAGCATCTCAAATTTCAATATTTAATCTATTCGAATTTTACCGAATCTTTTCATCATCATCAATCAATAATATTGAATCACAAACATTGATCCTGAACACACTACAAAAACAAACGATATATCATCTAAATTATCATTATAATAACTCATTATTAACATCATTATTATCATCATAATTGTGATAATAAACATTAAAATGTTAAGAGATTGAAAATATCGTGGCGAAATCAAATGGTTCTTTTTATTATTGTTTTCTTCTTGAATTTTATAAATAAAACATTTTTAGACAAGAAAAAATAAGAAAAACAAGAAAAATAAAAAACAACAAAAAAAGAGGAAAAGATCAGCAGACACAAACGAAAACAACGCAACAGCACTAAAAGTTATTTACATTGATCACATTTTATGTGTCACATGAATTGTCACATCACCATCACCATCACCATCACCATGACTACTATCACAGACTCCTGAGGAAGAAAGATGAGAAAGCCAGCGATCGGTCGACGGAAGGCCCGATTAGGCACTCGCACTCTGAAAACAAACAAACATGTAAAATGGGATCATCATCAGATCCGACGAATGACGACAACAACCTATCAACCCACCTAGCTCAGATGAAGAAGGCTATTGAGGAGGGGACTCGATGCTATGAAACTAAAGATTTAGCAGCAGACAGTTTGGCGGTTGGGTGCGGGCAAAAACAACGTAAATCTTGATGCCAAGAACAACAAGAATAATCAAAATGCAATAAAAAGACGACACAAGTTCTCTCTCTCGCTGGCTCTCTTCCTATCCCTCTATCACCATCATTTCATATTTTCACCCTTGCACAATCTTAATATCTGCTCTGGGCTTGTGTTATGCTAAAATTACACATTCGGATGTGTTTATTTTTGGAAATCTGTAATCTCTGTAAAGAAGATCCATCCGCGTAAAGTCAGTCATACCAATACCAGAAACAGATACAGAAAAACAACGACGAAAACAAATCACTTGAATGACAGTGATAAAGGAATTGAGGAGGCAGAAAGGAATGAAAGATATATTGAAGAGGTTGATGTATATTCTTGACTCGTAAATATTATATGTACCTATATCGTATATGTAGTTATATTTATACAGTTCGTTCTCCTATGAGTTTTAAATGGTTTGGTTTGGTTTGCTTTGGTTCGTTTAATATAGATATAGAAATAGATGCTTTTGCTTGTTGTTGTTAATGTCGTCGTCGTTTTCGTCTTCATTGTTGTTGTTGTTGTTGTTGTCGTTGTTCTTATTGCATCAAGAATTTGTTGCCAAACTGCGTGCCATTAGCCATCAGCCATCAAGAAGATCACCCCAAAAACAAATTCTATCCAACTCACAATTCAACAAAAAGAGCATTAGCACCCAAAACACTATTTGTAGATTGTTTTCATTATACTACCTTACACAAATACATAGTGATATTAATATTTGAAAATTATCACACATTGTCATGATGTTTGTAATTACAATACAATATAAATTTTGGAACAGACACATCTAAATGTCGTATTCAAATCAAAAACTCAACTAACCGGATCAATGCGTTGTCAACATCTTTATTTTCATGTGATAAAATCGGAAGAATTAGATTACTGAAAACTTATGGCTCCATCTCCTAACTGAATATGGTAATGGTAGAGTTGTAGTAACGAAGCTAATTTAATTTCTAACCTTCTTCTGTTACCCTAATTCAAACAAATTTATCTACATACCACATATTATGCAAAGGGTATGCTATCCTAGGTGCAACCGAGGTTTTTATTCTGCAGTTGTTATTTTGATATGTAGAACCTATCTATTTTTTTTAATAAAAATTGGATATCTTCTTTTGTATACCACGAGTAAAATGCAACAAAGAACAACAAGAACAATTTTTCTTAATTTGATTTTCATGTTTCAATTCACGATCAATTACGTTTTAATGGTTGTTAAAATGATGATGAAGAAAATTTACTGACAGATCGCATCGGATTGGATTGGATTGGATTGGATTGGATCGTCTAAGTCCTTAGTCTGACTCTATGTTTTCTTTCTACATACACACACACACACACACACCACACAGACACACACGATGTACAATATACAACAATAACATAACATAGTGTAAAAAAAAAGTGTGCGGCATATGGATGGGGTTTATGGGGGGTTGGGTGTGTGGCATGCAAAGTATGTGGGACATTGTAAGTCAAATCAGATGACAAATGCCACCCACTCAACAACAACAATCACAACGACAAAGACAACCATACGAGATGTGTGACAACAGAAAAAGTGAATGAATGAGCTCAACCGATCTAAATTTTATGTGTTTTATGTTCAAGATGATGATGATGCTGCTGATGATGATGAGGAAAATCTGTATAAATATCAACAAAAGCAGTTGTGTTGGGGGATCGACCGAACTATTGCAGTAACAACACTTCGGGTCGCAAACTTTTTAAGAAGATTTTGAAAATAATTACATATGTCAACAAAATACCCAAAAATCCGGGAAATAATGTATTTGTAAATCTGATCTTTAGGCTTAATATTCATTACTCTTTAAAGTTGCAATGTCTCATCTTTACTCTACCAAGCGGTTGTTTTGCCTAGCAGTACAGAGGATTTGGAGTTTGCCATTGTCATCATTATCATTCACTGATCTTAACATGCAAAATTGTTGTTGCAATCCTGGATCATTCGGGAATAAACATCCACCCAATCGCTACTGAATTCAATTATTAATTGTCTAAGAGGATTGCTGGTGCCCGCCAGTGAGTTGAATGGGTTGGTTCTGGGACAACTGTTTATATCGGGTGATGCCGGAAAGGACGAACTGAACTTTAATAAGAATCTTATTTGTTCATTCTTTGCGTCTTTGTTTTTTGTTGTTTTATCTTATTTTGGTACATTTGAGCGAGCGTCTCTCTGTCATTATTGTTATTATATATATTATTACTATTGGCATCGTTTGTACAAAATCTTGTCATGGGCCATTTAAATATGTTTCTTCTAATGGCTGCATTCTTTTGGTTTTACGGTAATTTCTTTTTCATTTCAGAAACCGGTGGTGCTAGACATAAAATTTTAGATTTGATGCTCAACGGAAGATCGCTTTTCTTGGTAGGCAAACTATCCTTCAAAATCTACATATATATATATATATATATGTGTGTGTATCTTACATAGTAATTATTTATCTATCTATTTGTGTTATGATCACTATCCAGATACTTATCTCTCTACCTACAATATTTTCTTGATGACTCAAGCATTTTTATTGTTTTTCTCTATTTATTACTTGATTTCCATATAGAATTCAAATGAGTAAACATTTTTCTGTTTCGTATTTTTTTTCTATCTACAAAAATTTCATAATTTTGAAAATATTTTTGATCCAAAAACGAAAACTAAGATGCTCTGAGCTATAAATAAAAACCCCAAAAAATTGTATTGAAGACGATTCTAAGATTTTTTAAATTCTCTAATCTAAACTTCATTAAAAACAAGTTAAACTTTTATGACATTTTTGTTTTTACAATCATAACGAAAAAACCATCAATTTAGACTGGTGAAATGCATACAAAAAACAATAATGAAAAACTCATAAAACCCTTAAAAATAAATCTTTAAAACAAAAATCAAAGTCTCGAACTATAAAAAAACAAGTTAGAAATTTTTATAAAACAAAACTACAAAAAGAAATAAAAAAAAAAAAAATTGTCACCTTTCCATAAAAATTAAAATAAAAAAATCGGCTAAGTACGAGTCAGACTCGTACACGGAGTGTTCCGTACCAGATTCGGGTTTGTATGGGAGGTACTCCCCCTAGTGGTCCGATTTGACTGATTCCAACAAATGTATTGCGCCTATATTAAAAACTTATAGTGTCTAAATTTCAGTTCGATAGGACAAAAAATAAAAAAGTTTTTTTAAAAGACACCTGCATTTTTATGGGGGTTTGTATGGGAGGTACACTCCCTATTGGCCCGATCAAACTGAAATTACGATAATATAAGTTTCTGATGTATAGCCACCAACCACCGAATTTCAGGATCGTGAGATTACTGGATCGTATAGCTGCCATACGAACCAAAATGTTTCTTGTATGGGGGGGACCGCTTTAAGATTTTGCAATTTTTTAGTTTTAGTATTTGTTGCTGATGCCCGGATAGAACTACACATTCTGTGAAAATTAACTCTCTAGCTGTTACGGTTCATGAGATATGTCCTGGAATAGGTTTACCTTTGGTACCCTTTGGGTACGGAACCCTAAAAACAAACTTTAACTAACCTAATGTCCCCGACTGTTAAATACCCTCCCCCATTGACATATCATTCAAAAGACATCAACATAAGTTAAAAGAGAAATTGATGAAGGGGCTTTAAAGTGTTCAAATCATTCCAAAAGTGATAAATACATAAATAAATAGAGAAATAAACAAATGTATTGGTGTATCCTCTTATTAATGCTCCTTGCTGGATTATTAGCCTGTCGATAGGATCACATGCCGGTAAAATCGAAAGCGAACACTGAAGCTAACAGCAGTCCAAACTAGACATCTCTCCCTTTATCTGCAGGTCTTACACTTTTTCAACTTTATTACATATTTAATGGTGCCATTGTAAGACTCGTAAGAAAAAACTCGTGTGGGTTATTTTAATTCTTGAATAGAATTTAGGATTAGATTCTAAGTTATCTTTACATTGACTTATGAAATATTCCTAGATAAGTCTCCGATTAATTAAACATAAGCATGCATGTATGCATTTACAGTTTTTACTATCGAGATGAGAATTTCTATGCTAATGCTAATGTACCCTTTATTGATATTTTTATGGGTATTTTTCTTAGGAAATACGAAGATTTATTGTGAAACCACATAAAAGATAATTCAAAAAATAATAATTATATTAACAACCAACATTCCACATAGACAACAAGCAACAAATAGAATACCAATAACACAGATACACATTATGTCAAATCCCAGTAGTATTCTCGGTGGCAATAGTCCCTTTTTCAGTAGTTATTCTATAGTCCCTTTTCTTATCCACTTGCGAGTAGCCTCGAGGGAGACAGAAGCGAGCCAGTAACAGAGACAACAATTGAGAGGCAAAATTTGTTTACTCTCTTTGAACTGGTGTCGAGAGCGAAAATTCTGAACAAAGGAATGTGATAACGAAACGTTATGAAATTTTGTGAAGTGCAGTGAACACGTGCATTTGGGAAGATTTTTGTCAATTTTGAGTGTTGTTTACTGTTTTTACAAAGTGAAAAAAATTTTGTGAGACACGAGTCTCATTGTGCCGGCGTCTTAAAGACAATAAAGTAAGGTATAAAGTGGTGTATGGTTAATATTTATTGTTTTAATTTGTACTATTTAGTAAGTGAAGAAAAATATTTTATAGAGTGAATTTTTAAATTGCTTTTCTGAGCCGAAGGACAATGCAGCCAGTGTTCCCCATCTTTTAGTTATGTTAAGTTTTTACAATTGCAATAACTATAATAATAAATAAATAAAAATAAATCCCTTTTCTATATGTATTTCATAAATTCTAATTGTCTGGCATCAACAACAAACTGCAAACAATGTAAAATAACAATTAATATCGGTGCGCCATTTAAACAGGTAAGTAAAAAAAATAAATTCAGTGCAATTCATACAATTTTTAATGTAAATTCCTTTTTTTTTCATAATTTCTCACGAAGACCTGCTTGCAACTCCGGAAGAAGCGACTGCACAAGAAGCAGTCTCTCAAAAGGAAACACGGGAAGCTGGATAAGGAGGAAATAGGAAAAATTGCGTTGGAAAAATAATTTTGATAATATTTAGATTTAAGTTGGAAAAAAATGAATAAAATGTAATATGAATTTAAAATCTTTTAAATTTCAATTTTCAATTGAGGAGCTTCAAATTTTAGAGCTAGACCCAAAGGGACCGGCACCGCGCTAATCTCAAAGGGACCGGCACTGCGTCGGTCCCAAGGTAATCGAGCGGTGGCGATTGACCCCTTCGTAGGATTTACATGTAAAAGAGATGAGAAGGGGACTGCTAGCGCTCCTGCGCTAGTCCCATATACTACAGGGTTTATCAACAGATACATTCCATAGGCAAATATCACCAACTAACTAGTAGCAACACAAAGTGATTGAAGTGAGCTCATGCTGTAAAAAAAAAGTATATGTAAGTATACCGACAACATTTTAATATGAAAAATTAAAGAAACACAAGTTAAGAACAAAAGGCACACAGATTCAGATTTTCTACTTATGCAAATTGATCTATTGAGTATTTCACTTGATCTATTGAATGATTGTTAATAAACACCAACAACAATGGTGTATCTGTGTGTGTGTGTGTGTGTGCTGTATAATTGCACACACATGTGTCGCCAATTAACATAACTACACAGTTCTAAGAAGAAGTAACAGAAACGCAAAAAGATACAGAAAGTATGAAGGAGGCTGTTTGTCTTGTTGTTCATGAAATTAAGTCATAAAAAAAACAAAAATGTTGTAAATCTCTAAAGAATCAGAGAAGGGGAATAAAACAGAACAAGAAAGGGGTCACGATGAGAGGAAAGAAGGCTAGCAGGCAGCCAGGCAGGCAGGCAGGCAAGAGAACTAAATAAGTAATAAAAAAGTATCAGGCAGGCAGACAAATAAACTAAGAAACAAACAAATTCGTGGAAAAGTGAAATACATTAAAAACAAGATACAAAAAGCTCAACAATAAAATAAAAACTACAAACAAGAAAAACCTAAAACCTCAGACCCACAGAGAATTAGCATTACTAACGCCGACCATAACGAGATGCACATAAAAATTATTTTAACTACGTTCTTCTTGTTTTGTTTTTGTCTTTTTTGAAGTGTTAATGGTCAAGGAAATAAACAACAACAACAACAACATCAACAACAACAACAATGACTGACATTGTCAATGTCAATATCACAATAACACCAACAACAATAACAACCACATTAACAATAACAATAACAACAAGAAGAGTGCTCCCAGCTTAAAGAGCTCACAACTCCGAGGCACCGAGAGAGCTCATCGTACTTACCAATAACAACAACAAGAAGAACTATTAAAGCAGCGGTTCTTAAACAGTATGTGGGAAACAATTTAGACATAAATATTATCTATTTCTCTGTCGCTCTCAGTTCCTGCGATCCCTTGTAGGATACAGGGCCTTCATAAAATTGATCAAGAATGTTCGCAATGACTTTCATTTGGCATAAAGAATTCCCCAGTAAATTAAACCCTTTGCCTTCTACCTGTAATCTTATAGGTAGGACGCTCTCTCCTTCAACTTACTTGTGGGTTCTATTCAACGGCTAGTATGAATTTCCGCTAATTTATTTCTGTCAGCATGGGTGGTCTTTGTTTTAAATGTTTAGTGAAAGTGTCCATGGTTGAAGTACTTAATCATGAATTTTGTAACGAAACAGGTGGAATTTTCACGTTCATAAGGTAAATAATATAAATAATCTAAAGAACAAATTCACCGTCAGCTAAAAGCGTTTAAAAGGGGTTTATCCTTTCTGGCATAAGAAATTAAGTCTTACGGACACCACATAACATAAAATACATAAGGTTGAAATATAAAAAATTATATTGTTCAACAGGTAATCAGACAAAACATGGACTACATAAGCTTTAGAGCCCCTGCAGCGTCATGGAATGAATACATTGTTTTTATGTATGTGCATATTTTAAATCAATGCTACCATTTTACGAGGGCTGCACAAACAAACACATCATAAAATGAACAACAACAAACATTCTTCACCTTTTATCGTTCAATGTATGAGCTGATTTTTTTTTTCTTTACGACTCAAATCTCAGTCACTTATTTCTCTCTTACACTATAAACTATTGTACTTTAAGCGAGCGGTAGACGTACATACTCGTACATGTAAATACATATTTGCATTTGGGAATTCTGTAGATCAATACTATTGTTACTACGGAAATGACGTGAAGGATCTGGAAGTTCTAATCAATGATTGCCCAGATGATCCGCCCGTTCCATTTCATAGGAATGCGTGAGGCGTATGATCGATCCCATCGACAGATGATTGGATTGTTTTTAGCACAAAAAAAAATAATTGACTGAAGAAGGAATTCTTTGGTAGTGCTGTATTGTTGAACCACAAGAAATGAGGCGTTAGGGTTTATTTAGTCCTTAAGAGATCGCATTCTCAAGTAGTCCTACTAACCTAAGTGTGTCCTTAAGAGAACTCAACCAAAAACGATCAATCTTATTGCACAAACCCAAGTATTCGACAATAATATTGTATGTCTATGGTCCGTTCAACATCTTAAACTATTTTAGCTGATCTTTAAAATGTACAGAGTATTCATTATTTTTCATGTGTACTCCTTTTACTTATCTCAACGGTCCTGTTCTCATACAACTTCACTCACTCGCACACTCTTCTCTGCATTTGTTTTCATAATCAATTAAAAAGCCATTAAAAAATATTATTGCTCTCACGCGTTTAAGTTTGCGCTTTGGGCGATCTTCCCTCATAAACATTGAGGCGAAAAATAATAATCAGATGCTGCGCCGGCTGTTGTCGTTCTTGTTGTTGCATTCAGTTAAGTTTTATGAACTTTTGCACAATTTTCTGTTTATGCATAATCATGTTTTGTTGTTATTATTGGTGTATTGTACAATAATGATCATTATCTGCTTAATGATGTTTAATAAAGTTCATTTTTTTTTTTCATTGTTTATCCCCAACAGTCGATTGCGCTTGCGCGCGTTCCCAAAGCCATAAAAGAATGCGGAACTATTTGTGTGTATTGATTGAACAGACTATTGAGACTAACTGAATATGTAAGTATGTAGATACATACAAGTATGTGTAAGTTGTGTATTTGTGTGTGTGTGTGTGTGTGGGAATGTATAAAATGTTTATGCATTTTACTTGTTTTTTCTTTTTAAACTTTTCTTTAGCTCAGCTCTTTCTCTTCTGTTTCTGTTTTACTTTTACCTTTAACATAAATCAAAGCACCACCAAGCTGCAGCAGCAACATCATCATTATTTGTACAATAACAACAACATGAATGTAATAGATTATTGTTGTTGTTATCTTATTGTAACAATGTTTTGGAATGTGAGAAAGAAAGCACACACACACACACACACAGGAGAGGAGAGATAATAAAAGAATGAACAATTGTAAGAAGAGGAAATACAATTGTGGTCCTTCAATCGGAATTTTTGGTTTTTTTTTTTTCTTTTACTAAATCATCTTTTTTACATATGAAACTCTAGGGCGCAGACAGACAGATATGATGTGGATGGCTTAGATTAAAACTCTTCACGAACTTATCTTTTTACCAGACATGTGTCGGATTCAGCCGAATCGGATAACCCGTACAAACCACCAATTCAAATTCAGGTTCTTGTTAAAACAAACTTCTTCTTTTTTTTTTGTACTGTGGAATTGAAATTTAGTTCATCTCCACCAACCATTTGAATTTCAAGATCCTAGGGTTACTGGATCGTATAGCTCATTCCATTCATTGTGTTCAATACAATTACATAGATTTGTAAAAATATTTTATCGCTCCTAACCTAACATTTTACAATACATACATATTTGTATCTTTAAGAACACTTAGTAATTTCTTTTATGTTATTTTAAATTAGATAGACCCATGTCTCAATGATTACAAGATGCCACCCCACACCTTCCACTCCATTCTTTAGTTGACTATTATCGACCGACTTCTCTTGACCTGGACGTTTTTCATAAAAGATTTAAAGTCTGTTATTATAGTATTTCAGTATGGAGTGGTTGGTTTTAAGTCAGAACTCAGCTAAGCAGCATCAGATTGAGGTGGCATCATCATAATCACCACTATTATGAACATTGTCTCGCGCTCTAAATTTAAAAAGAGTTACTTATTCTCCTTCTGTGAGTGTGTTTAGTAGTCTAAGAAATTTTTTGCTCTCCCATCATCACCAGCACTACTTTGCTGTATTCCTCTTGTTATTTCTTATTCTTTGGCTTGTGTTTTAGTCTGATGTCTGACTGCCTCTCAGAGTGTCTGTCTGTCTGTCTGTCACTCAGTCATTCTGGTAGATACATTTGTATCTGTAGAAGGAGCAGAGAAGACACACACGACTCGTTCAATATAACAAATTCCAAGTAAACTTTAATACCAACACCATCACCAACATCACCTCCCATTTCCATGTCCCATAACCACCAACCACTTCACTACTTTTCGCTTCTTTTTTCAATCTTAGCCTCATTCGATTCGATTTGTCGACTGACTATAACGACGAAAACGAAGTCTCTTAAAATAAACTACAATAACAACAATAAAAAACACACACACTTAACACACAAAAATGAGGAGAGTAGAGTAGAGCAAAGTCGGGTCTAACTACTCTTTTGAGCAAAAGTAAAGCAAGCAACCAAAGCCAACATAATACAACCCAAGAAGACAGAGGGCATATAGACGGGCAGAGACACGTTTGTCGTCGACGACGACGACGTCGCGACATAACTTAAGCGTGCTTTATTTGCTTCTTGAGACAACTCGAAGACTTATGTGTATCTATGTGTATTTGTATGTTCATGTGAGTGTGTTTGGATGCTGTAGTATTCTTCTAAGTAGTAGTTGTTGTAGTTGTTAGTGGATTGTGCCTTGCCTGTCTCTGTAAACGAGCATTGGAATGTGGCAACACCACTTTACACCCTTTACCAATACACACATACTTATTTATAAATATACATAAGAAAGATATTGAACTAAATTTTTCTTGGCCTTTCTATATCACCATAGGCGCGTTTCCATATGAGCTATTTGGATACATGCCCGGGCCTCCCAGCAAATGGTGCACTCGAACATTCCCCAAAAGAATCTCAAACACAAATATTTTTTTGAATGCTGAGATCAATAAAGGTTTGCCACTCCCACTTTAGATCAATGTAAGGCAGTATAATAAGAGGTCACCAGTGAATGGAGATTTTCACCCTAAGCCTAAAATTTTCTTGTACATAGAGGTCCGGAAATGTGCAACTCTTTTAGAAATTAATATATTTTTACCAGCGTTTAAGTTAGTTAGGGGCGGCTTTTAAAGAATCTGACTTCGTCTTCCTTAAGATTTTATCCTATGGCCGATGGAAACGTTTTGTGGGGCGTTACATACACATGCGTCACATGGGATGACAGGAACTATGAATGGGTGGGGCGCCGAAAATTTAATATTCTCAATTTCCCTGTGTCGATGTCACTATCACTATCCCTGCCTTGTTTTCATCTTTCTTGTTAATCTTTTGAGTTCAGCAATTCCGTATGTCATTTCCATTTAACTTTTCTTTATTGCGTTCACCTTACCTCACTCCCTTAATCTAAAACTAACTAAACTACTCTCAATTCATTCAGTCCAACCATCATCTAATCTCCAAATACAACACCAAATTCATCTCCATCACTGTCCTCCACTCCTCTCTACAATTGCAGTCAGTTAGAGTCAGAGGCAAAACAGGGAAGGTTGGGAACGCAGGCAGGCAGGCAGGCAGCTGTTGCTACTAGTTTATGGCTTTACAGTTTAAATTTAACGGCATGTTAAATAGTGTAACTCATAAAGCGATCAGATCAGCTCAGTTCAATGGGGTCTGAGAAACAACCAAAAAAAAATATACATGTATGTAAGATACACGAACAACAAACTGAAGCGAGAAACAAAACAAACGAACGAAAGGAAATAAATGAATGAATGATTGTGGTGTGCGTGAAGAAAGAGAAAAGCGATTAATCATTTTGGCTTTTGTAAATTGTTTCAAGTTAATCGTCGTTACATTTTCTTTTATTTCTTGTTTTACATTTTGTTTTTATTTATTTCGTTTGTTACTCTCTCCTACTGCTGCTGCTGCGTCTGTCCAACGTTGCTTTTTGTTGCTTGTCAACTTTTGTTAGTGTTGTTGTTGTTTTAACTGCAAGGGGGCTGTGTAGCTTGTACAAATGTAGCCACGGGAGCTGCTGCATGTACAGCTGCAGCCTCGCGCAGGGGTGAGTGGTCCTTGGCCGACTGATGTCGGGTGATTCCGGGACGTAGACCCGACCATTCAGTGCGGACTGTACTGTCAACTTTTGTCGTGGTTGTTGCTGCTGTTGGTTGTTGTTGTTAGTGTTACTGCTGGTGGTTCTTTTTTCTTTTTTTTTTTTACTTATTATTAATGTTATTGCTGTTGTTATGCATTACATAATTTATTAAACAGCCGCAATAAATAGCGGCAAAGAAGCAACAACAGCAGGCAATCATCAATCACTTAAAACGGAAATAAATATAGTATCAGAGGAGTAGCAGCAGCAGCAGCAACAACAGGAGGGAGGAAGGAAGGAAGGAAGAGTGACACAACTCATACGCACAATTCATACACAGTTACATGTCTCGATATATATGTATGTACATATGCATATGTAAACGGAAGTGAGTCTAATTGACAGCAAAAGCGGCAAGCGGCAACGACAGCAACAGAAAACAGTTTTACTTTGAATTGAATGAGTACATATACGTGTACATATTAAATATACAAAGGTATGTATGACTAAATTCCTATTTCTCGCTTAAATAAGACCCCCTACTCATCAACTCACTCACCCCCCTGACTCAGTCACACTATATCGTTATTATACCCTCTTTCCTATCTACAATACGCTACTCCATTCCTTCTCCAATTCTTTGCCAACTCTTTCTTTTAATGATCGACCACCGCCCAATTCTACCCTAATTCTATCTGCCATTTAATTTCCTTAATGTTTTAATTTTTTTTTTTTTTCTGGTTGTTCATTTATTATTTTTGCTGATTCATGTTGACAATGAACAACTTACAAAGTAACAATATCATTTAATTTGTATTTCTTTATACCTTATATATGTATATATATATATATATATATATATCTTTCTATTCCTTACTAAGTCACAACTTACTAGCTTCCTTCCAAACTATTCCCTACACGCAGTGACAAACTTACTTACTAAATCCTTACTTATTTCTATCGTACACACATCCTTACCCTTGACTTCTTTGCCTTTCAGATTATTCCTATTCAGCCTCTTTCTCCCATTTTAACTAACCAACTCCCTACAAACCTCTTTTCTACTTGCTTCATCCTTACTCTTTCTTCTCTTGTCTTCTCATTTCTTTTCTTACGAAAGCATGCAGTTCTTTAATAGTTCTTAAGACTAAATACAATGTAGTCTTAGTGACAGTAAACACGTGCTTTCGTGCGTGATTCGCCTGCCGTCTGCGTCTGCGTTTGCTTTTTTCTTTTCCGTTTTAATCCAGCAATAACAACAACAAAGTTGCAAGCACGCGCATCTCTCTACTTTAAAAGTCATTAAAAGTGTAAAAAATAAAAACATAAGAAAAGGAAAAGGAAAAACGAAATATACCACACCAAGAATTTTCATTCTTGTCTAAGTCTCCTCCCCACCTCTCACATTTCTTCCCTGTTATTCTCTTATTCGTTTATTTATCTTCACTGGATGCTGTTTTCTCCTATATTCATACCGATTCACACACACATTGAAGAATTAACAAATATGTATGCATTTATAGTAAGTTATGTCGCTCTAGTTCCTTATGACAAATAAAATTCCAAGAGTGTCAAAGAAGCCAAATAAGACAAAAATAAATTAAAAAATATTGTCTAGAAATGAGCTAAAATTATATTTTAAACCCACAAACGCGCTTTTGTTTATATAGAGGAGTTTTGAGGGCTTTGGATTTGAGCTTTAGCCAATATGACTGAGTTTTAAAAAAGTTTTTCTTTCTCAATGTGACAATTTCGGGTTCTGAAGGGCACACACAATACAAGGCAACTTAGGGGCAATTTCACTAAGAAGCCTTACTGGTCTCTTGTGATACCTGGTTTGGACTGCTCTTACCAGCTTGCACGGGAGAGACTCTAACAATAGCCTATGCTACCAAGAGCATAGATCTCACGGTTCTTAAACCTATCAATACTTACTGAGCTCAGTTGTTTTTAAAATATGAAAAATTAGAACACAAATTCCAAAAGGGGTAAGAACAATGTGTAAGATGATTCTTCGTCAGTACATACACCTACGGCCAAAATAATAGTAGCGGTAGTTGGAAAATGAATTTGATAAAAAAAAAGAATGAATTTGTGTTTTAATGTACTAAAAATATTTTTTTTAAATATGATGTGTTAAATATAAAATCATAAGGAAATAATAAAAACTTTCTGTCATATGACAATAAAAAAAATTTTTTCTCAAAAGTTCAATTCATTTGCACGGTCAAAATAATAGTAGTGATTCATTTGTAGGTCTCCCACCTGCCCAAACCGATAGAAATATTACGGATAATATTAAAAAAAATAAAATGACGACTATTACACTACAATTAGTATTTAGTAGCATAGCCTTTGTTTGCTATAACTGCAAGCACATCGCTTTGGCATCGAATCTACAAGATTTTGACACGTTTGGGAAGGAATGGAACAACAAGCATCTCTAACTGCTTCCCAAAGCTGTTGAACATTACTGGGTAGACGTTTGGCAACTTCATTCTTCACGTCGCACCACAACTTCTCAATTGGGTTGAGATCTGGCGACTGTGCAGGCCATTCTAGTACATTTATTCCGTTTATTCCTGCAACCACTGTTTGGTCACTTTACTTGTATGCTTAGGGTCATTGTCTTTCTGAAACACCCAAATCAGTGACATTTCTGCACTAGCATATGGCAGCATTATCTCCTGCATTATATGCACATACAGGTGCCGATCCATGGTATCCTTCATCCAATATATTGGCCCCACGCCGTAATATGAAAAACAAACCCAGATCATAACGCGAGCTCCTCCGTGTTACACAGTTTTTGTTGTTAATCTTGGTTGCCATTCAGACTTTAGCGGCCGCCTGACATACTGACGAGATCCAGTTCCACCATAAAGAACAATTTTGGATTCGTCCGACCATAAAATGTTTCTCCATTTCTGTACTGGACAAACAAAGTGATCATGGGTGAATTTAATTCCTGCAGCTATATGTTTTTTTGTTAAAAGGGGCACTTTTCTTGGGCTCCGAGCATTTAAATTGTTTTCCCTCAAGCATCTCCGTATGGTTTCTACGTGTACGCCGTTCAGGTGTACAGTGCTTGCCTCGACCCATTGTAGGAAGAGAAATGACTAAAAATTTTGATCAGTAACTTTTGTAAATTATTATAAACTAATAATATTTACTTTTTGTAAACTTTTCTGGTATAAAGAAGCAACGAAATGTTTTTCTTCTCAATATTTGTCCAAGCACTACTATTATTTTGAACGTACAAACAACTCACGGAGAAAATACAAATGTAACGGGACATTTTATTGTGCTCTTCCAGGAGATCACATTGGTAGAAAGAAAAAAATAGAAATAAAGAGAAACATAACAGTACGAGTAATCAAACATAATGAAGACATTCGCTATTATTATTTTGACCGTAACTGTACCAATACCAAGTAGTATCGAGCAAAAAAGATATCTGGAGGTCGTAAAAAAATTCATCCTTTAACTAAAATCTTAATTAAGATTTTAGTTAAAGGATGAATTTTTTTACGACCTCCAGATATCTTTTTTGCTCGATACTACTTGGTATTGGTACAGTTACGGTCAAAATAATAATAGCGAATGTCTTCATTATGTTTGATTACTCGTACTGTTATGTTTCTCTTTATTTCTATTTTTTTCTTTCTACCAATGTGATCTCCTGGAAGAGCACAATAAAATGTCCCGTTACATTTGTATTTTCTCCGTGAGTTGTTTGTACGTTCAAAATAATAGTAGTGCTTGGACAAATATTGAGAAGAAAAACATTTCGTTGCTTCTTTATACCAGAAAAGTTTACAAAAAGTAAATATTATTAGTTTATAATAATTTACAAAAGTTACTGATCAAAATTTTTAGTCATTTCTCTTCCTACAATGGGTCGAGGCA
>JBAMAW010002022.1:0-56414 GCA_037043295.1 Amiota minor | reverse complement strand
TTCGTTTCTTTTCTTTGTTTGTTTTTGCTTCTAAGTAAGTTATAATATGTTAGATCTCGCTCACTTAAAGTTTTCAATAGCTTTAAGCTTTAAGTGAGCTTTCATGTTTTTGTTTCTGTATTCTATTTCGTTTTGAGTTCACTATACTTAAGATCACGTAATGTTTTTTCAGTTCCTTTATGTTCAACACCACATGAAGGTGCTAAATTGTGTAGTTCATAACTAATAAAGAAAAAATACAGTCACAGTCGACTTTGAGAGCTTTCGTTTTCGGTATATTAATTCAATTCATTTCGTAACATTTTGGTCCTTCGAGCCGGATCTCAAGGAATATTACAATTGGTGTGCCAAACAAAGTGAATTAATTAATAATGGTTGTTCCACATACTGTGTTATGCAAGAAACGAGGCTATTTAAAAGCCAATATAACTCGCACATAAGACGCGCCAAAAGGTCTCGATGGGAGATCAACTTCAGAGCCTTTACTGCGAAATCGCTTAGCCAAGCTCGAAGAAAGCTACAAGGAGCTTGTAGAATGCAGTAAAGGTCTCTTTGAATACAGTGATGCTGAAGACTTTGTCGATCCGTCCGTCGATATGGCAGAGTATGAGGAGAAATATTTCATGGCACATGCAGCGTTGACTACTGCTTTAAAAGGGTATGAAGCGGGTAGTCAAGCTGAGGAAAAGGACAACTCCATCGAAAACCTTATCTCACAACAGGCGGAGATTCTGGAAAGATTTCAAAGTGCCTCGATGAACAGTGAGGTTCATTATGAAAGAATTAAAATCCCTTTATTCTCGGGTAATTATGAAGATTGGCCGTCTTTTTGTGATCTGTTTTCTGACGCAATCGCTGCAAAAGCTAACCTCACAGCTTCGCAAAAGTTTCATTACCTGAAGTCATACTTAACTGGAGATGCATTGAATCTCATAAAACACATGCAAATCACTGGCGACAACTATCCTCAGGCATGGGAACGTCTTCGAGAAAGGTATGACAAAAGGCCACTGAGCACATCAAATGTAACCATTCTGCGGAAGAAACATGATGGAGCTGACGATGTGTTGAGGGGATTGACGGCACTCAATTGCACAAGTCGTGATCCGTTTTTAATTCACATATTAGTGAAAAAGTTGGATGATGAAACCAGACAGGCTTGGGCGGAGAAGTTGGAAGGTGAATCTGACACCATTGGTAGTTTCTTGGCATTCTTGTCAAGGCGATGCGATGCTTTAGAGACGCTACAGCCATCACGTGGTACACAAAGTCGACGAGCTATCGCGATCAGCCATGCGAACACAGAGCAGAAGAAACCTTGCAAAGTCTGTAATGCGGCACATGCCATGTACGCATGTAGGGCTTTCAAGGCATTGGATGTTGAAGCTCGAAGAAAGGTATCACAAGAACACAATTTATGCTATAACTGCGTAAGTGATACCCATAGAGCAAATCAATGCAATTCAACATACCGTTGTCGAAAGTGTAAGGGCAAACACCATACCCTTCTTCATATGGAACAAGCCGCCTCTGTTGACCGCACTTTAACTGCTAATCACAATTTGGATTGCAACATACAATCGTCATCATTTGAGAGAGAGTCACTTCCAGCTGCGCTCAATAATTTTTCGTCATACGCTACTTCAAGTACATTATTACCAACAATCGTAGCCAACATAGTGGACGCTCATGGCAAGCTGTTGAAATGCCGTATGCTGATCGATTCCTGTTCTACGATATCATTCATAACCGAATCTTTTGTTCAACGTGCTGGCTTCTCTCGTCAACATGCTCGCTTTTCAGTGTTTGGATTCTCTGTCAATAATGTTGGAGTTACTCGTGGACGAGTTCATATCAATTTAAAATCATGTGTATCTAACCATTCATACAAATTAGATGCACTGATTATGTTAAAATTGACTTCGTCGCTACCGGCGGAATTGGCCGACATATCCAGCGCTACATGGACTCAAATAAAACGATTAAGATTAGCATATCCTTCCTTTAATGTACCAGGACCAGTTGATATCATCATTGGGTCGGATCAGCTTTGGAATATCTACACAGGCGAGCGATTACAATTCGGTGACAAACTACCTATTGCACTTAATTCCATTTTTGGTTGGGATCGCAGGGTCTTGCCATGGTATCGCTGGAGATGTTACGATTGCACATACATACACTGCCGAGCAAGACACGGATACTCTGATACGTACCTTTATGGAGATGGAATCTGTTCAACCGAACACTACGACAGTCAATGCGTCAGAACCTGCTGAAAATCACTTTATAAATACTCACACCAGAGATAAAGTCGGTACGTATGTTTTGCAATATCCATTTAAAGACAAGACTGTGCCTATTGATGTTACATTGAAGCAAGCAACTAAAAGATTTTACAGTCTAGAACGAAGATTTAACAGAGATCCAAATTTTAAACAACAATACGTAAAATTTATGGAAGAATACATGAAGCTCGGACACATGCAACTAATACCTCACAACGAAGTGAATATTGATGATTCAGAATGCTTCTATTTGGCACATCACGCAGTATTTAAGAATGACAGCACCTCAACCAAATGCCGCGTGGTATTTGATGGTTCCTGCAAAGACGAATCAGGATATTCACTTAACGACCGACTACACATTGGCCCACCTATTCAGAGAGACTTGTTTGGGGTGACAATACGTTTTCGACAACATCGATTCGTTTTCACGACCGACATCGAGAAAATGTTCAGAGGAATCAAAATTGCTCCAATTCATACCAACTTCCAACGCATTGTTTGGCGACCAGACGAACACTTACGGCTGCAGCATTATCACTTGATGACAGTGACTTATGGTTTATCCCCGTCACCATTCCTAGCAGTTCGTGTTCTGCAACAACTTGCACATGATTACAAAGACACTCACAAAGCAGCAGCAAAGGTTTTGGCTAACGACACGTACGTTGATGACATCGCTATTGGTTGCAATTCAATAGAAGAACTCATTGAACTTAAAAATGAAATAATAGATTTATTGTCGAAAGCAAACTTCAATTTGAGGAAATGGTGTTCAAATTGCTGGCCGTTGCTAAACTCCTTGCCGGTGGATGTTCGCGAACATAACCCAGTAGATTTTAATAATATATCTGACGCTGAAATCCAAAAAATACTTGGGTTAAATTGGAACCCAGCCACCGATGAATTATTCTTAAAATTCAATGATTTATCCTGTAACAAAGCACCAACTAAACGAGTCATACTTTCAGAATTGTCGAAAATTTTTGATCCATTGGGAATTGTTTTCCAACTATAATCCAACTTAAGGCAATATTTCAGGAGACCTGGTGTCATACTCTAAATTGGGACGACGAGCTTCCTGAAGCTTTATGTACTCGGTGGCATATCTACATGCAAGACCTACCTCAGTTGGCAAAGATTCGTGTCCCACGATACATTGCTTATTCTACGCAACCAATAGAACTAGATGTTTTCGCTGACGCAACAGCAATTGCCTGCGCTGCGGTTATATATAGCCGAATTTCAACGGACGATGGATATATTGTCAGATTACTTGCTTCACGTACACGAGTGGCCCCTTTGAAACCCATATCGATCCCACGGCTGGAATTAAACGCTGCAGTATTGGCAACAAGATTGCTGAATCTCGTCAAATCAGCCCTTACCATACCCATCTCCGGGATTCATTGTTGGACAGATTCAGAGATCGTGCTTCATTGGCTAGCTTCTCCACCGAGGAAGTGGACAACGTTTGTTTGTAACAGAACGGCTAAAATTCTTGACACTTGCGCCAGAAATGTTTGGCATCACGTGCGCTCGCAAGATAACCCGGCAGATTGTGCTTCGCGCGGAATTTCTGCATCAAATCTTATAACACATGATCTTTGGTGGTCAGGACCTCGCTGGCTATCACAAACACAACACTTTTGGCCTAAATCGAAATTAGACGCAGTAAACCCTTCAGACGCTTCTATTTTGAGGGAAACGAAAAGGCAATATACACATCGCAATGCCGGAAGCAAACGGGTTTGTGGAACTGATTGAGAGACTATCATCTTGGACTCGACTGATAAGAACCGTAGCCTTCTGTCTGCGTTTTATTAACACCTGTCGCAAATGCCACAACTATGCACAACAATCGTCATTTTTAACATCATGTGAACTGAAAATGGCCAGATCCTCAATTCTACGCATTGTTCAAAAAACAGAATTCGCATCACTAAGTCTAAACTAATAAGACTACTACCGTTTATTGATGACTCAGGACTATTGCGTGTGGGTGGTCGCATTCAGCACTCTTTTGTCAACATTGATGTTAAACGTCACCTATATCACTGCTTCTTATTCGACATATTCATGAAGTCCATCTTCATTCTGGTGTAGTCTACATTCGTGTTCATGCGCCAACAGTATTGGATTCTCGGCGCGCGGAATATTATTCGAAATGTTGTTACCCATGTAGAAAATGTTTCATGTTGACGCAAGCTTCAGGCGTACCAGTTATGGCCAACTTGCCTTCACCACGAGTTCAACCACATCGAGTTTTTCTTTATTGCGGCCTCGACTATGCGGGCCCATTTACTATAAAAGAGACCAAGGAATGTAATCCAAAGCTTGCCGTATTACCATTGTGCTGAACAATCGTTCAGGTGGGGCGGTATGTTTAGGAACGCTGTGTTTTTGTTTATGATTTCGTTTCTTTTCTTTGTTATCTATTCCTAGTTAAGTTATAATATGTTAGATCTCGCTCACTTAAAGCTTTCAATAGCATTAAGCTTTAAGTGAGCTTTCATGTTTTTTGTTTCTGTATTCTATTTCGTTTTAAGTTCACTATACTTAAGATCACGTGATGCTTTTCAGTCCCTTTATGTTCAACACCACATGAAGATGCTAAATTGTGAAGTTCATTAACTAATAAAGAAATCATACATTCCACCGTCGACATTTGAGTTGTCTTGTTTTTTTCGGGATTATTAATTCAATTCATTTCGTAACATTTTGGTCCTTCGAGCCGGATCTCAAGGAATATTACAATTGGTGTGCCAAACAAAGTGAATTAATTAATAATGGTTCTTCCACACACGGTGTTATCTAAGAAACGTGGCTATTTAAAAGCCAATATAACTCGTACATATGACGCGTCAAAAGATTTCGATGGGAGATCAACTTCAGAGCCTTTACTGCGAAATCGCTTATCAAAGCTCGAAGAAAGCTACAAGGAGCTTGTAGAATGCAGTAAAGGTCTCTTTGAATACAGTGATGCTGAAGATTTTGTCGATGCGTCCGTCGATATGACAGAGTATGAGGAGAAATATTTCATGGCACATGCAGCTTTGACTACTGCTTTAAAAGGCTATGAAGCGGATAGTCAAGCTGAGGAAAAGGGCAATTCCATCGCAAACCTTGTCTCCCAACAGGCGGAGATTCTGGAAAGATTTCAGAGGGCCTCGATGAACAGTGAGGTTCATTATGAAAGAATTAAAATCCCTATATTCTCGGAAAATTATGAAGATTGGCCGTCCTTTTGTGATCTGTTTTCTGACGCAATCGCGGCAAGAGCTAACCTCACAGCTTAGCAAAAGTTTCATTACCTGAAGTCATACTTAACTGGAGATGCATTGAATCTCATAAAACACATTCAAATCACTGGCGACAACTATCCTCAGGCATGGGAACGTCTTCGAGAAAGGTATGACAAAAAGCCACTGATCATTCGATCTTTCGTGCAAAATTTCCTAAGTCTACCGCACACAAGCACATCAAATGTAACCATTCTGCGGAAGATACATGAATCAGCTGACGAAGTGTTGAGGGGATTGACGGCACTCAATTGCACAAGTCGTGATCCGTTTTTAATTCACATATTAGTGAAAAAGTTGGATGATGAAACCAGACAGGCTTGGGCGGAGAAGTCGGAAGGTGAATCTGACACCATTGGTAGTTTCTTGGCATTCTTGTCAAGGCGATGTGATGCTTTAGAGACGCTACAGCCACCACTTGGTACACGAAGTCGAAGAGCTATCGCGATCAGCCATACGAACACAGAGCAGAAGAAACCTTGCAAAGTCTGCAATGCGGCACATGCCATGTACGCATGTAGGGCTTTCAAGGCATTGGATGTTGAAGCCCGCAGAAAGGTATCACAAGAACACAATTTATGCTATAACTGCTTAAGTGATACCCATAGAGCAAATCAATGCAATTCAACATACCGTTGTCGAAAGTGTAAGGGCAAACACCATACCCTTCCTCTTATGGAACAAGCTGCCTCTGTTGACCGCACTTTAACTACTAATCACAATTTGGATTGCAACATACAAACGTCATCATTTGAGAGAGAGTCACTTCCAGCTGCGCTCAATAATTTTTCGCCATACGCTACTTCAAGTACGTTATTGCCAACAATCGTTGCCAACATAGTGGACGCTCATGGCAAGCTGTTGAAATGCCGTATGCTGCTCGATTCCGGTTCTACGAAATCATTCATAACCGAATCTTTTGTTCAACGTGCTGGTTTCTCTCGTCAACATGCTCGCTTTTCAGTGTTTGGATTCTCTGTCAATAATGTTGGAGTTACTCGTGGACGAGTTCATATCAATATAAAATCATGTGTATCTAACCATTCATACAAATTAGATGCACTGATTATGTTAAAATTGACATCGTCACTACCGGCGGAATTAGTCGACATATCCAGCGCTACATGGACTCAAATAAAACGATTAAGATTAGCAGATCCTTCCTTTAATGTACCAGGACCAGTTGATATCATCATTGGGTCGGATCAGCTTTGGAATATCTACACAGGCGAGCGATTACAATTCGGTGACAAACTACCTATTGCACTTAATTCCATTTTTGGTTGGGATCGCAGGGTCTTGCCATGGTATCGCTGGAGATGTTACGATTGCACATACATACACTGCCGAGCAAGACACGGATACTCTGATACGTACCTTTATGGAGATGGAATCTGTTCAACCGAACACTACGACAGTCAATGCGTCAGAACCTGCTGAAAATCACTTTATAAATACTCACACCAGAGATAAAGCCGGTACGTATGTTTTGCAATATCCATTTAAAGACAAGACTGTGCCTATTGATGTTACATTGAAGCAAGCAACTAAAAGATTTTACAGTCTAGAACGAAGATTTAACAGAGATCCAAATTTTAAACAACAATACGTAAAATTTATGGAAGAATACATGAAGCTCGGACACATGCAACTAATACCTCACAACGAAGTGAATATTGATGATTCAGAATGCTTCTATTTGGCACATCACGCAGTATTTAGGAATGACAGCACCTCAACCAAATGCCGCGTGGTATTTGATGGTTCCTGCAAAGACGAATCAGGATATTCACTTAACGACCGACTACACATTGGCCCACCTATTCAGAGAGACTTGTTTGGGGTGACAATACGTTTCGACATCGATTCGTTTTCACGATCGACATCGAGAAAATGTTCAGAGGAATCAAAATTGCTCCAATTCATACCAACTTCCAACGCATTGTTTGGCGACCAGACGAACACTTACGGCTGCAGCATTATCGCTTGATGACAGTGACTTATGGTTTATCCCCGTCACCATTCCTAGCAGTTCGTGTTCTGCAACAACTTGCACATGATTACAAAGACACTCACAAAGCAGCAGCAAAGGTTTTGGCTAACGACACATACGTTGATGACATCGCTACTGGGTGCAATTCAATAGAAGAACTCATTGAACTTAAAGATGAAATAATAGATTTACTGTCGAAAGCAAACTTCAATTTGAGGAAATGGTGTTCAAATTGCTGGCCGTTGCTAGACTCGTTGCCGGTGGATGTTCGCGAACATAACCCAGTAGATTTTAATAATATATGCTGAAACGCAAAAAATACTTGGGTTAAATTGGAACCCAGCCACCGATGAATTATTCTTAAAATTCAATGATTTATCCTTTAACAAAGCACCAACTAAACGAGTCATACTGTCAGAATTGTTGAAAATTTTTGATCCATTGGGAATTGTTTTCCAACTATAATCCAACCTTAAGGCAATATTTCAGGAGACCTGGTGTCATACTCTAAATTGGGACGACGAGCTTCCTGAAGCTTTATGTACTCGGTGGCATATCTACATGCAAGACCTACCTCAGTTGGCAAAGATTCGTGTCCCACGATACATTGCTTGTTCTACGCAACCAATAGAACTACATGTTTTCGCTGACGCATCAGCAATTGCCTGCGCTGCGGTTGTATATAGCCGAATTTCAACGGACGATGGATATATTGTCAGATTACTTGCTTCACGTACACGAGTGGCCCCTTTGAAACCCATATCGATCCCACGGCTGGAATTAAACGCTGCAGTATTGGCAACAAGATTGCTGAATCTCGTCAAATCAGCCCTTACCATACCCATCTCCGGGATTCATTGTTGGACAGATTCAGAGATCGTGCTTCATTGGCTAGCTACTCCACCGAGGAAATGGACAACGTTTGTTTGTAACAGAACGGCTAAAATTCTTGACACTTGCGCCAGAAATGTTTGGCATCACGTGCGCTCGCAAGATAACCCGGCAGATTGTGCTTCGCGCGGACTTTCTGCATCAAAGCTTATAACACATGATCTTTGGTGGCCAGGACCTCGCTGGCTATCACAAACACAACACGTTTGGCCTAAATCGAAATTAGACGCAGTAAACCCTTCAGACGGCTTCTATTTTGAGGGAAACGAAAATGGAATATGTACACATCGCAACGCCGGAAGCAAACGGGTTTGTGGAACTGATTGAGAGACTATCATCTTGGACTCGACTGATAAGAACCGTAGCCTTCTGTCTGCGTTTTATTAACACCTGTCGCAAATGCCATAACTATGCACAACAATCGTCATTTTTAACATCATGTGAACTGAAAATGGCTAGATCCTCAATTCTACGCATTGTTCAAAAAACAGAATTCGCATCAGATTATAAATCGTTGATGGAGGGCCATCAGTTGAACACTAAGTCTAAACTAATAAGACTACTACCGTTTATTGATGACACAGGACTATTGCGTGTGGGTGGTCGCATTCAGCACTGTTTTGTCAACGTTGATGTTAAACACCCAATTATTCTGCCAAAGACGTCACCTATATCACTGCTTCTTATTCGACATATTCATGAAGTTCATCTTCATTCTGGAGTAGAGTCTACATTCGTGTTCACGCGCCAACAGTATTGGATTCTCGGTGCGCGGAATATTATTCGAAGTGTTATTCACCGATGTAAAAAATGCTTCATGTTGAGGCAAGCTTCAGGCGTACCAATTATGGCTAACTTGCCTTCACCACGAGTTCAACCAAATCGAGCTTTTCTTCATTGCGGCCTCGACTATGCGGGCCCATTTACTATAAAAGAGACCAAGGGACGTAATCCAAAACACAGCAAGGCATATTTTGCAATTTTTGTGTGCCTATCAACTACAGCTATTCACATCGAATTGGTGAGTGATTTATCGACTAATACATTTATTGCTGCGCTTCACCGATTCAGCAGTATTCGTGGAAAACCGACCGATATGTATTCCTCAACGGCACCACATTCCATGGCAGTAAGAGAGCACTAAATGAGTTTCAACAGCTGGCATTAAAGCAGGCAAAGGATGAACACATTGCAAATATAATATCAGCAGAAGGTATTACATTTTTTGATTGGAGAAGCCTATTCTACTATACCCGAGCCATCGTTGTTAGACACGAATCCAAATCGACTGCTGCGCTGGAAACAGATACAAGCGAAAGTACAAGGTTTTTGGAAACGTTGGCACATGGAATACCTTACTTCTCTACAACAGCGGACAAAATGGCAAACTGATTCACCAAATGTAACTCCAGGTACACTTGTTGTTTTAAAAGAACCGAACCTACCACCATCCCGATGGGTAATTGGACGTGTTGAAGAAGTGTTTACAGGTGACGACAACAAGGTTCGAGTTGTGTCAGTTAAAACTGCCAAAGGAATTCTTAAACGCCCAGTTGCAAAGCTTGCCGTATTACCATTGTGCTGAAAAATCGTTCAGGTGGGGCGGTATGTTTAGGAACGCTGGTTTTTTTGGTTTATGTTTTCGTTTCTTTTCTTTGTTTGTTTTTGCTTCTTAGTTAAGTTATAATATGTTAGATCTCGCTCACTTAAAGTTTTCAATAGCTTTAAGCTTTAAGTGAGCTTTCATGTTTTTGTTTCTGTATTCTATTTCGTTTTGAGTTCACTATACTTAAGATCACGTGATGTTTTTTCAGTTCCTTTATGTTCAACACCACATGAAGGTGCTAAATTGTGTAGTTCAATAAGTATCAAAAACGTCCTGCTGAGTTAGAGAATGTCACCTTGGTTCAATTTTCTGCTCACTACACATTTTATAAGAGAGAATGGAAAAAACGCGAACATCCTCGTATCATACGTTCTCGGAATTATGACATACAAGGTGAACATAATAATTATAAAAGAGAAATGGTCACATTGCACTTGCCTTTTCGTGATGAAGAAAACGATGTTCTCGCAGAGCACAAATATATTCAATTGTATGATACCAATGACGCGTTAATAATGCAACGTCCACAAGAATTTGAATCGTCATTGGACATCGCGAAAACACTGGAAATATGTAGAAACCTATGTATTGAGAACGTTGCCGACAACCAAACTGTTGAAGATGTGAATGCTTTGCTGCACGGGCTTTACAAACGGATACTTTCGATATGTTTTTTCGTGATCCTTATGCAGATATCAATGCAGATATTCGCTCAGCCACACTGAGCCGTTTGGGAGCTATAGTAAGAAAAAGAGACAATATCATGCCAAAAGAACTTTTCATTTAATTAATGCGATTCGATGATTGCCTCTGAAGCGAGCAGACGTGTGTTTCGCAGCGCATGCTTCAAAGAACTTATTTCAAAAATTAAATTACTAAGTAAATTGGTTAGCATCATATCGAAAAACAACTAAGCATAAAGTAGGAAAGGAAAATAACGTTACAATACTGTAGCGTCGAGCTGTCCTTTTGATTGGACGTTCCCATAGCAGATAATAAATTTTTATTTTATTTGCTTCTTTTCAAATATCCGAACAGTACCTATAATGACGTCGAGAAATGCGTATTTCTCGTTTGTCGCTAAAGATACCAGGAACAAAAACAAAGGTTCCTTATTAACCGCTCAGCCGGCCGTAGAAAGAGCACGATCTTGCTCTCCTGTTCTATTGGCTAGGACAGTAAGCACTAGTCACGCACTCCCATGGAGTGCCCAATGCCCTTCCCCTCAACCACCTGTTCTTTCAAACCCAAAAGCTACTGTGTTTAACGCTACAACAACCACAACACAAAGCACAGCCGTTACTTCAACAGCTAGTGCAGTTTCAGGAACAACAATAGTTTTCTCAGCTACTGCTTCGATTGCGTCATCACATGTAGTTTCTGTAACAACAACAAACACGGGAACATTTAATAGTGATATTAATAACCCAAAACAAGAACAAGCATGCAATAGAAAAAATTCTGCTATGCAAGCAAAAACAATAAAAAAGACAACTGTGTCCCCAGCAGGTAGTCAAAATCAGCGCATGCAAAACGGGAATCATGAAAATAAAGCGGCAGTGCAGACAGGTATTGACCGCTACATACAATTCCACAATAAACGCAAACTAAGCCCGCAAAAGAATAATAATGCTAAAAAAACGATTTTGGAAAGTAATAGGTTCCAGCTACTTGCTGAAAAAGATGAACCTGTTAAAAAAGATGACAATAACTCAGCAAAACCTAAAACCGCGAAACCTCCCCCAATATATGTTCGTGAAGAAAGCTCGAATAGACTGGTAGATGCTATCCAAAGAATTGTTGGCAAGAATAACTTTCATATTGTCCCTATTACCAAGGGTAATATAAAAGAAACTAAGGTACAAATTTATACGGAAGCAAACTACAGTTCTGTAACAAAGTACCTTAGAGAGTCTAAAAGAAACTACTATACATATCAACTTAAAAGTAGTAAAGGGCTGGTTGTTGTAATTAAGGGCATTGAACCCTCTGTGGATTGTAGCGATATTAAGACTGCACTGGAAGAAAAAGGGTTTGAAGTCAAAGTAGTAATTAATATGTTTAATAAAAACAAAATCCCACAGCCATTGTACAAAATTGAGTTGGCTCCAAAGTTGCAGCACTTAAAGAAAAATGAAGTGCATCCCATTTACAACCTTAAATGTTTACTTCACCGTAGGGTAACTGTGGAGGAGCCTCACAAACGAGTAAATCCTGTGCAATGCACAAATTGTCAGGAATTGGACATACGAAATCTTATTGCACCCTTCGTCCAGTATGCGTAGCTTGTGGAGACTTGCATGAAACCGCAACCTGTAAACTAAGTCGCGATAATCCTGATCTTAAAAAATGCAGTAACTGTGGGGGCAATCATACAGCCAATTATAGAGGTTGTCCTGTATATAAGGAGTTGAAGAACAGGTTGCAGTCACAAAAAAATTCCGCCCATTTTAGCCGTGAGGCTAATCGTACAGAATCAGCGACGGTTATGTGTCCACCTCCTAATATTCCTTTAACTTCAAAGGTGTCGTATGCAGGTGCCCTGCGCTTAGGCGTTCAACAAGAAACTGCGAAAAAGATTGTGAAGCCTAAGGCTCCAATGTCTCAACATAATAAGCCAATCTCACAAACTACCCCAACTCTAAATGCGTGTAATGAGCCAGTGTTGCAACCACTAAGTTCTAGTGAGTCTATGTTGGTGAATTTATTACAGACCTTGAATCAATCAATCTTAATGATGCAAAACTCTTTTCAAGAGATGATGAAAATCCAAATGAAAATTTTGGATAAGTTAAATTCCCCATAATGGCTCATTTAAAAATAACTCACTGGAACGCAAATGGCGTTTCACAGCACAAACTAGAGCTGATGAAGTATCTAGAGGACAACAATGTAGATGTGTTGTTAGTCTTGAGACTCATTTGACTAGCAAAAACAACTTCTTTATACCAGGCTATATAGTTTATACAACAAATCATCCGGATGGAAAGGCTCATGGTGGAACATGCATTATTATAAGAAAGCGTATTAAACACCAGACCCTAGAGTCGTACTCATCTAGTTATTTACAAGCTACTTCGGTCAGGTTGCAAATGCGTTATGGTAATCTGACGTTATCTGCTGTATATTGTCCTCCACGATTTTCTATATCTGCGGATGTTTTTAAAAATTTCTTTGATAGCCTTGGAGCACGATTTTTGGCGGCCGGTGACTATAATGCTAAACACACTTATTGGGGGTCACGTTTAGTAAATCCAAAAGGCCGGCAACTTTACAGCACTCTTGTAAATTGTCAAAACAAGCTAGACTTCGTTTCTCCGGGTAGGCCTACATACTGGCCGGCGGATCCAAGAAAAACTCCTGATATCATCGACTTCGGTATCACAAAAAATATACCAAGAAACCTCATATCAGCAGTTACTCATGATGAACTCTCTTCCGATCACTCCCCCGTTGATATCGTTTTACTCGATTTTCCAATATTTGAGGATCGCCCTTATAGACTCATATCTAAGAAAACTAATTGGTTGCAATATAAAAAGTATATTAGTTCTCACATTGAAATTGCACCTGCGATCAACTCTGAAAGCGATATTGACAAATCTGTTAATGAATTAAGTTCCGTATTGGTAGCTGCAGCTGAGGTATCAACGCCTGGGATTGTTGCTCACAAGTTCAATAGAAAATCGTTCTCAAATAGGGAAATTGAAGAACTGGTTGCTTCTAAACGACGATTGAGAAGAGAATGGCAACAGCACAGATCTCCTTCTGCTAAACAAAGGCTAAAAGATGCAACAAAAAAACTAGCCAAAGCACTTTTAAGCGACCAGCTCGAGGCACAAAGGCGCTATATCTATAACCTATCACCCACAAACACTAGATCTTCACTTTGGAAAGCGCAAAAATCGCTAAAAACTCCTATGGAGCTGGACTCACCTATTAGAGACAGAAACGGAATGTGGGCTCGGTCTGATGAAGAGAAGGCTAATGTATTTGCCAACCATCTTGAGCACGTGTTTCAACCTAATCTACCTACTAACAAATTTGTGCTTCCTCAACAGACAATCACAAATTCAGTAAATATGTCTCCATTAAAAACAAGCGCTAGTGAGATTGTATCTATTATAAGGACTCAACTGAAACCCAAAAAATCTGCTGGTTATGATAGAATTGTGCCAAAAATGATAACTGAACTTCCAAACGCAGCAATAGTTTTTCTCTCGTGTCTTTTCAATGCTATCTTTCGAATTGGGTACTTTCCAAAGCAATGGAAGAAATCGGTTATTATAATGGTTCCAAAGCTCGGGAAGGATAAGACATGTCCTTCTTCATATAGGCCTATAAGTCTGCTTCCATGTCTTTCTAAGCTATTTGAGAAGGTCCTTAAAGCCAAACTCAATCACCAGTTACAAGCAAATAGTTCAATCCCAGATCATCAATTTGGTTTTCGAGCAAAACATGGAACGATTGAGCAAGTCAACAGAGTAACTTCGGAAATAAGAACTGCCTTTGAACTGCGAGAATATTGCTCAGCAGTATTCCTTGATGTAGCACAAGCGTTTGATCGAGTATGGCATGAGGGTTTGATTTACAAAATAAATTGTTTACTACCCCAAAATATGCATAGAGTCCTGCAATCCTACATATCAAATCGAGTGTTTGTAGTAAGGCAGAAAAATTTCGTTTCAAATGAATTTAAGATAAAAGCAGGAGTTCCCCAAGGTAGTGTCTTGGGACCAACTCTATACATGTTATTCACTGCCGACATTCCAACAAGTAGTCAAATTGTTACTTCGACTTTCGCTGATGATACTGCCGTAATCAGTCGCTCCCGTTGCCCAGTTAAAGCTTCCGCAAGCTTGGATGCTCATCTTAAAAGCCTTCAGGAGTGGTTATCCAACTGGAGGATTAAAGTCAATGAGGGGAAATGTAAGCATATTACATTTACATTGAACCGACGGACTTGTTCTCCAGTAACATTAAATGGTGTTACAATTCCTCAAACCCAAGTGGTAACTTATCTTGGCGTTCACCTGGACAGACGGCTTACCTGGCGGAAGCATATAGAATCTAAAAAGGTACATATGAAACTAAGGGCTCAAAGTCTTCACTGGCTAATCAATTCTAAATCTGGACTGAGACTTGAGTACAAGGTGATGCTGTATAACTCTGTTATTAAACCAATTTGGACTTATGGTTCTGAATTGTGGGGTACCGCGAGCGCGAGTAACATTGAAGTTATGCAAAGAACACAATCCAAGATACTTAGAACAATCACGGGAGCGCCATGGTATATCAGGAATGAAGACATGCAGAGTTCGACATAATTGAAATAACACGACAGCTTGCCATTAATATGTTGAATTCTGTGGAGCTAACAAGCCAAGAAGCAGCTTGATATTTATTGCGTCAGCCCATGTCACACAGCTCAGTGAAAATTATTTACATCCCAACTGCATGGCCGACAGAACGTGAACGAGTACGGAAGACAAACGCTGAATTGGAAAGGGCAGACATAGATGGCGCTTCATATGATATTTGGAAGGAAAATATATTTGATAAGTATCAAAAACGTACTGCCGAGTAAGAAAACGTCACCTTGGCTCAATTTTCTGCTCACTACACATTTTATAAGGAGAATTTAAAAAACGCGAACATCCTCGTATCATACGTTATCGGAATTATACGTACAAGTTAAACATAATAATTATAAAAGAGAAATGGTCACATTGCACCTGCCATTTCGTGATGAAGAAAACTATGTTCTCGCAGAGCACAAATACATTCAAGTGTATGATTCCAATGACGCGTTAATAATGCAACGTCGACAAGAATTTGAATCGTCATTGGACATCGCGAAAATACTGGAAATATGTAGAAACGTATGTATTGAGAACGTTGCCGACAACCAAACTGTTGAAGATTTAAATGCCTTTGCTGCACGGGCTTTACAAACGGATGTTTTCGATATGTTTTTACGTGATCCTAATGCGAATATCAATGCAGATATTCGCTCAGCCACACTGAGCCGTTTGGGAGCTATAGTAAGAAAAAGAGACAATATCATGTCTTTTCATTTCATTAATGCGACAACCTAATACAAAAAAAAGAGTACTACTGTTACATGCCATCTATCATACTATTGATGCAAATTCAGAAAAAGAACCGATACAAATATTTTTAACTGGACCTGCTGGTTGTGGTAAAACGTTCGTAATACATCGTATAGCTGTTGCTATAGACGGAACCACTATTCATAAAGCATTTAAAATATCTATAGGAAGAGATTCGGGGCTTTCCTTTGAAGTTTTACAGCAGTTTCGTAGCCTGTTTAAATTTGTTTTTACTGCCATAATTGTTGAAATAAGCATGGTTTCGGCAGAACTTAACGAAAAAGTTGATTCACGATTAAGACAAATAACTGGAAGTGATATCACTTACGGCGGTAGGGATATGTATCTAATTGGAGATTTCCGCCAATTGCCACCTGTGCGTTCTGCTCCCATCTATAAACAAACCCGACAAAGTTTAGCAGGCTCAACTGTATGGAAAAGTTTAAAATTTTATAAACTAACAGAGGTAATGCAGAATTCTCTAATTTTCTGACAAAAGTCGGCAACGGCGAAAATCTTAACGAAGACCAGCAAAACTTAATTGAGTCTCGATTTTTTACAAAGGAAATAGCTGATGAATTGTGCGTAAGCGGAATAAGACTTTTCTTTAAAAATGAGGACGTCGTACAATATAATCAGTTTATATTAAGAATGGCGCCTAATGAAGTACTATCAGTTACAAGTGATTTGTTTTCCGGGTACCATAACGCAGAACAGTTGGCATTTTGTCGTCAAAAGCTACATAAACTGCCTATTTTGGAAACTGCTGGTGTGCCATATGAATACTCAAGTACTCAACAAACCATACATCATCACCACCAATATAGATGTCTCTGATGGTCTTGCTAATGGTGCAATTGGCGTATTATCATTCATTGAATATACAAATCACACGGCTAATAATATTTTGGATAAGGATGAATTGCAGCATGATATTGGCACAATAATACGACTTTTGATTAAGACTCAAACAGAATTGGCGCAAAAATTAAAAGATAAAGTGAACACCATGCAGCCACTTTAAACATTGATGCTGGTTTAGTTCCCAACGGTCGCAGAAACTGTTTAACACATTTAAATAATAACAGGACATTTTTCTGTAAAGCGCAATCCTTTCCCACGTATGCCTGCTTGTGGAATGACCATTCATAAGTCGAAATTTTTATTTGGTATTTTCCATTTAAATATGAGCAATTCTCCACAAACCCCAACAACTAATAATTCCACTACTGCAGTTTTTCATAGATTTTTAAATACAGTAGACTCGAAAATTTATATTTCTTATTTTAGTTACCATACGCCGATACTAACCATTGTTAATTAATACATTTACAAATACAACTTAAATAAAATAAAAGAAATACAACCCGCATATTCTATTCTATTTATCCAATACTGAAAGTTTAGATACTTTAAATTGGCAAAAAAATATACTGAACGCATAACTACTTGCAACTTACAAAATTCTTCAAATACTATAGGTTTACACATCTCCCGTGTGATCCGACTCACATTGTTTTTTTTATTGTAATTTTGGGTACATATAAGGGGTAGAGTTTGTGCTTGCTTAGCTGCTGAATCTTCTGTTTGATTACCTCTTGTATTTGCGATTGCTTCAAGAATGAGCAAATTATGTATTTCTTCCTGGATTCGCGAATCAAGGCGATCGCCTCATAAATGGCTATAATTTCGGTCGATAAGATCGATGAATATATTGGAAGGAGCCCGTATCTAAATACTGAAGTTTCTGATGTTATGGCGAATGTGATGGTGCTGCTCCTAGCAGATCCAACTGTATAGATAAATCTCCAGCCTGAATTAGTTTCTTGGATGTTGCGGAAAGCGGTTAGGTAAATCGCGGGATTGGTGTTATTCTTTGGATATTTATTTAATGAGATATCAATTTGGTCTTTGTTGAAAAGCCGACAAGGTGTGTCTTTAACGGTTTTAATGGTTCTAGTGGTATGTTTAGGTGTCTACATTTTCCGCTAAGGTAAGGTGTGTCTACTTTTTTTGAGGGGTTGTTTCGTTTTTGCTTCGTACAAGAGGTTTTTGATGGGAGTTGTACGAAAGGCTCCAATTGATGTTCTAAGAGCGGTGTTTATTATTACCTTTCCTTTGTTTAGAGTAGATACCGGCGCGGGGCCGTATAAGAAAAGAGCCTAGTCCATCTTTGAGATCATGAGCGCTTTCATGACTGAAATAAGGGCTACATTGTTACTGTTGTATTTGGGACTCGCCATACATTTTAAAATATTTAGCTTTTTCGATAATGAGTTGATTAGTTCTTTTATGTGATCATTCCAATTGTATTTTTTGTTAACGGTGGCACCTAATAGTTTGATTGTGGTATCTGATGCAATGGTTATGTTATTTGCTGAGACTTCACGGTGACATTGGCGCAAAAGTGTATTTGCTTACATTTTTCCAATGACAGTTTTGATCCTGATTAGTGTCCCAAGGATTGAATGTTTTGAAAGAGTTGAAAATCGTCTGCATAGGTGCAGAAAGTAATGTCCTTCTGGATTTTTATTATTATAGCCAATTTGTCATACGTAATTAGAAATAAAATTACGGTTAATGGTGAGCTTTGTGGCACTCCGTTATATATGGGGAGCATTTTGGATAATTGGGAGCCTACTTTTATAATATTTTTCCGGTGGCTCATGGAGTTTGTAATATATTTGACCATTTTCTGGCCAACTATTCCATTCTCTCAATTATTCTACAATGGCATGTAAACCAATTCTGTCAAAAGCCTTGGCAAAGTCAAGGGAGACTTTTGATGTGTGCCGTTTTTTATCCAGAGAGTCAGTTATCAAATGATCTTTGTAACGCAGACAGTCTGCAACTGACTTGTGTTTTTTGAATCCGAATGTGTTTTTGGAGACTAATTTTTTCCCCTCTAAAATCACCATTTCTTGTGAATGACTTTAGAGAGACATTGGTTGAGTGATATGGGGATATGGTGTTGACTGTAGGCTAGTTTTGTATTGTTGTGCAATGTAGGTGTTGAAAATATGGTTAAAGTGTTTGAGTATCCTATTTTTAAGGGTTGGGATGGTGTTTAATCATTCGATATGATATCCTATCAAAGCCTGGAGTGTGGCCTTTCAGGGAGTTAAGAGAACTTAGTAATTCAATTGCGCAAATATTTAGTTCCATTTTTTCAGCTGCTTCGCATGGTATGTAATCTAGTGGTAAGTTTATACAGTTTGCTTTATTTGATGGGATGATATGTGAGAAATTGCTGTCATTGGATGTTTCCGACCAGAATTTGGCGAAAGTGTTGGCAATTGTATTTTTGTCTGTGCTTATACTATTTGAGTAAGGGTTCCAGATCGCATGAACAAACTTCACGCAAACGCCCACAAAAGGCGCGGATATTTGACCAGATTTGATGTTAGGGTTTATTTGTGAGGTGAATTCCCAGGTTGATGCTATTTTTGCTTGTCTCAATTGATGTCTAAATATTGCGTTTGCTTTCCTAAAGTTAATAATGTTTTCTTGGGTAATACTTCCTTTTATTTGTTCCACATTTTGTTTTTATCTTTTTTTCAAGTCCTCTAGCCTTTTTTTCCACCATGGGACATTACGTGGTTGTTGGTTCAGAGAAGTTTTAGGGGGGATAGTATCGCAATTGATGTGATCGCTACCACAAAGGTGGTCAGTCCGTTTCCATATTATGAAGGGTTGGATTTTGGATGAGCAGAAAGAGATGTCTATGTGGGTGAAAGTGATGTGTGTAGTAAAGTGGGTGGGTGATTTGTTGTTTAGAAGGATTAAGTTATTCTGTGTAATGTATTTGTGCAGTATGTCGCCTTTTTTATTCTGTTTAGGTGAACCCCATGTGGGGTGCCAGCTAATGAAGTCGCCTGTGATGTCGACCGCTTTGTTATTTGAGTCTATTGTGTCTTCCAAGTTTCTCGTATTAAATGATCTATAAGGAGGTATATATATATAGGTCTTGGATTTAGAATAGATTTTTAATGTTCCATGAAGTCGGAGCTATCTCCAACTTCGATTTTATGTGACTCCAGATCGTTAATATTTTTCTTCGCATTAGTTTTTATTTATCTAATTACCTTCTTTGACGTTGAGCGTGGGAGTATTTGTACTTTTGAGCTTTTAATTTGTCGAAGACTTTGTCCTCATTTAGATGCTCGTGAGGTACCAGGTTGGGCTGTTGCTGCCATATCGTCAGGGTCTTCATAGTTGGTGATAGTGTGCACTGTGCAGTTGTGGATGGTGTTGATGGAGTTCGTTGTAGAGTTGGGAGTGGAGGTGATAGTTTTTGTAGTGTTTCTGCTGGTGTCCATTTGGGGTATCTTCGTAGCGTTGGCATAGGTTTGATGACGAAGTTGGTGCCTCTCGCTATATATTTCGTATGCTCTCTTGTTGTCCACTTTTAGGTTGGTTTGTATTGCAATAATTTCCTGTTGCTTTATGTAAATTGGGTACTTTTTGTCGATTGAGCAGTGTGAATTGCTTGGCAGTTTATTAATAGCGCAATTGATACAGCCGATGCCTTTTGTGCGCCTTTCGTTCTTTTCTTCGTTTATGTGATGCTGCGACCCACACTTGGTGCACTTTTTCTGACTTTTGTACACTAGGAATGTATGCCCATATCGGAGACAATTGTTACAACGTAGTGGTGTTGGGATGTAGAGGCGTACGCTTGTCCTCTCGTAGCCGATCATAATGTACTCCGGAAGAGTGGTTGAAGCGAAAGTTATAATGTGTAGCTCTGTTTCTATTAGGTTTCCTTCAATTTTCTTCATGATTTTTTTTTTTGCCATGGTGACGTTCTGGCTTTTAAATTAACCTTGAATTTCATCTTCCGATACATCACGCAAGTCATTCGAGTATATAACTCCCTTGTTGTAGTTTAGTGCTGTATATAAGTGAGCCTTCTTCAGAAGCTTGTTTGCTTGTAGCAAATTCTTGGTTTTGATGAGAAGGTCTCCACTTCGTACTTTTTTGCATGACTCTACCTCACCGCCACAGTTGAAGTCTATTATATTCTTTATGGCAAATGGTGATAGCTTAAATTGCTTATCGGATATCACCAAGTATTTTTGTCCAGTTGAAGACAGTATTTTAATTTGCGCCTGTGTAAGCAGTAATGTACCGCTCGCCTTTTGGTGATCGGAGGGTCGCCCACTTGCATTCTTACTATGTACCGAGAGTTTTTTTTTTTTTCTCTTTGTGTTCAAATTAGTTTACCGAAAAGATTAAAAGTTGATAAGCGCAAATCAAAGCGTGCAAGACGAAAGAGGAGATGCGATAGCACTGATAAACACAAGAGTTGCGGATGATTCTTATCAGAGAATCCTGACACGAAGAGAGTTGGTTTGTTAGTGTCCTAATGTATATATAATACCGTCTCCTATGCCGTTAAGGCTTATATTTGATTTTGAATTTATTTTTAAGTTTATTATCTGACTTCTTTTTATAATTGATATATCTGCACATGTGTCAATTAGGAACGCAGTCATTTTGTTATTTACCGTTGATTCTGTAGAGATATAGTTGGCAAGATTTAAAGAGTAGATTTCCTGCGTTTAATTTCCTCTAATGAGTACCTGGGGCATCGCAGTTTTCCGAATGTTGTGCGACAACTATTGTTCCACTTTGTCTGTTATCCAGATTATATCTTCCTCTTTGGTATCCAGCATTTCCACGTCCATTTCCATGGCCACGTCCATGCCCACGTCGATGGTAATGACCGCTTCCGTGTTTATGAGGGTTATAATTAGGATGGATATTGGTTACATTGAAAGTATTACCATAATTGTTAAGGTGGTAGTTCGTACTGCGGCCACCTCTAAAGTATAGAATATTTGGTTGCTGACTTTTTGTGCAACAATTGGAAAATTTGGTTCATTCATATTTGTGAATGTACCTGCCTCCATTATTATTTTTTCTTTGTTATTGCTTATATTTTGAATGATTGCTTTTATAGCAATTTTATTAGCATATGACTGTGCATGTTGTGTGTCTATACCGTCATGTAAATATGTGTTCTCCAATTTCTTTGTTAATTCTTCAATTTCTTTTGCAAAATTGCTTGCTGATTTGGAGTATTGTTTTATATTCATTTGTTTTGCAGTGATTACTTCAACTGAATCTCCTCTAACAGAAGTTCGCAATTTGAGAAGGAGCCTATCAGAGTAAGGTGCAAGAGAGAATTTGGATTCCAGTTTAGTCCACGAAGAGCAAAAAAAGGAATTGCTTTTGAGCTATTAAGAATTAAATGATTATTTAACCACCAAGACCACACGAGAATATGAAAGAGAGACAGGAAGAGCATTGACACAAAAAAAGAAAGAGGTGTCGCGGAACACCCGTGTGGAGCGCAGGTCCATTCAGACCAAAATTTTTAATTAATATTTTTTATTTTTATTTATTGAAAAATTTATGTTATATTATAATTTCCTTTTTGTTATTCACTATACTGTTAACGGGAGTAAATAGTATTATAAATTTGTCATGAAGTTTGTAACAGGCAGAAGGAGACAAAACAAGCCACATAATGTATATATTTATATTCTTGATCAGCTCGATTATACAAATTGACTACGCCATGTCAGTCTGTATGTATGCAAAATAGTCCCTAGATTTTAAGCTAAAGAGCTGAAGTTTTGCACGAACCTTTCTTTTTACCATATGCAATACATTTGTCGGAACCACCCGAATCGGACAACTTGGGGGTACCTCCCATACAAACCACCCATTTAAATTCATGTTCTTATTAGAAAAACTTCTTCATTTTTGTCCTATCGAACTGAAACTTAGACACTATCAGTTTCAAATACAGCCACAGGACATATCTCCTATGGAGTTTTCACCTAGTAGAGACAGAAACGGAAGTTGGGCTCGGTCTGATGAATAGAAGGCTTATGTATTTGCCAACCATCTTGAGCACGTGTTTCAACCTAATCTACCTACTAACAAATTTGTGCTTCCTCACCAGACAATCACAAATTCAGTAAATATGTCTCCATTAAAAGCAAGCTCTAGTGAAATTGTATCTATTATAAGGACTCAACTGAAACCCAATAAATCTGCTGGTTATAATAGAATTGTGCCATAAATGATAACTGAACTTCCAAACGCAGCAATAGTTTTTCTCTCATGTCTTTTCAATGCTATCTTTCGAATTGGGTACTTTCCAAAGCAATGGAAGAAATCGGTTATTATAATGGTTCCAAAGCTCGCGAAGGATAAGACATGTCCTTCTTCATATAGGCCTATAAGTCTGCTTCCATGTCTTTCTAAGCTATTTGAGAACGTCCTTAAAGACAAACTCAATCACCAGTTACAAGCAAATAGTTCAATCCCAGATCATCAATTTGGTTTTCGAGCAAAACATGGAACGATTGAGCAAGTCAACAGAGTAACTTCGGAAATAAGAACTGCCTTTGAACTGCGAGAATATTGCTCAGCAGTATTCCTTGATGTAGCACAATCGTTTGATAGAGTATGGCATGACGGTTTGATTTACAAAATAAATTGTTTACTACCCCAAAATATGCATAGAGTCTTGCAATCCTTCAAATCAAATCGAGTGTTTGTAGTAAGGCAGAAAAATTTCGTTACAAATGAATCTAAGAGAAAAGCAGGAGTTCACCAAGGTAGTGTCTCGGCACCAACTCTATGCATGTTATTCACTGCCGACATTCCAAAAAGTAGTCAAATTGTTACTTCGACTTTTGCTGATGACACTGCCGTAATCAGTCGCTCCCGTTGCCCAGTTAAAGCTTCTGCAGGCTTGGATCCTCATCTTAAAAGCCTTCAGGAGTGGTTATCCAACTGGAGAATTAAAGTCAATGAGGGGAAATGTAAGCACATTACATTTACATTGAACCGACGGACTTGTTCTTCAGTAACGTTAAATGGTGTTACAATTCCTCAAACTCAAGTGGTAACTTATCTTGGCGTTCATCTGGACAGACGGCTTACCTGGCGGAAGCATATAGAAGCTAAAAAGATACATATGAAACTAAGGGCTCAAAGTCTTCACTTGCTAATCAATTCTAAATCTGAACTGAGATTTGAGTACAAGGTGATGCTGTATAACTCTGTTATTAAACCAATTTGGACTTATGGTTCTGAATTGTGGGGTACCGCTAGCGCGAGTAACATTGAAGTTATACAAAGAGCACAATCCAAGATACTTAGAACAATCACGGGAGCTCCATGGTATATCAGGAATGAAGACATTCACAAGGACCTGGAAATACCATCTGTCAAAGAAGAATGTTCCAAGCGTAAAGCTATTCAAATGGATAAACTAGTTCGACATGTTAATCCTCTAGCCACAGTCCTTGTCCATACAAGGAACTCATCTCGACTGATCCGTAACAATCGTGCAGCCCTTTTGTTTAATTAGAGGCTCGTAGTGCCAAGTGAACTCCTTCCTCTTCATTGTAGGAGGGACACATGTGTATTAGTTTTATAAGATTTGTAACCTTATTGTTAGTCCTATGTATTATATAGGAGGTGCAGTAAATAAAAAAAAATAACAAAAAAAAAACAAAAAAAAAATTTATTTTGTGTCTCTTTAAACACAAAATACAGAAGAGAAAGAACGATGATTTCGGTCATGACTATAATAATGAGAGAATAAGAGTTCTATTAAGAACTCGTTTTGCCAGTCTTAGTCTCTAACCACTACATCGCGCAGACATTAATAATTGTCTTTGTCTAAATTGGTCGAATATAATGATTATTATTAGAGTGCAGAATGAAATAATTCAAGCAGACGAAAGCTAAGGTGTATGTGTGAGTTTATGAATATCGTAAGGACTAACATGCTGGTAATTTTAATTATTGTTTCACTTTTAGTTTGTTGATCATTATCATCATCGTGTTTATTTGTTGATCATTATCTTCATTACGTTTGCAAAACTTAATCATTTCATTTTTACTTATTTATATTTGTTGTTGGAAAAGCCACTTCAAAGCGTGGCTGTGCAACTCTAGTAATTTATATTTACGTAAAATACAATAAATAACAGCAAACATTTTCAATATAAAAATTAAAACAAAAAAAACAAATAATAAATAAATATTCCCTATACAGGACTCGAACCCTACGCTATCGGGTTACCAGTCCTTCTCTTTAACCACTACGCTACAGAGACATTTTAATCATATTTGTTTAAATAGCTCTAATGTAATAAAAAAAAAAAACAATAATTTTCAATATAAATATTAAACAAAAATATTCCCAGTGCAGGATTTGTTCCCCATGCCATCCTACACTCTAACCAGTAGAAGAAAAACCTGACGATTCTATTTTTAGCATCATTTTTTGAAATTTCACTCATGCCGTAGCGCACATACCTTAAGACAATAAAGTACCCGCAATTTGTCACTTAAATTTCCCGCGTTAAGTATTTTGTAGGTTTTTTTTTTTCTTTCTGTATATTAGTAGTGAAGCCAAGATTAAAGCTGGAGGCCTTGACTTTTCAGCTCGACGGTCAACCATTGACTAACTCTTCTCTCTTTATTCTCTTTCATTATATATACAAACTTATTATACATTGCACAATACCTATATACTACTCATAAAAGAAACAGACAGTGGCGTTTACTTCTCTAGCACTTGTTGTTTTAGTAGCATACAGCCTGACAAACTTGGTAAATCCGTCAATTATAATAGTAATATAATAATATATTATTTCTTTTTCACGTAATCAGCGCTGTCTAATGGTCTATAATGATCTATGTGTATCACATCGAATGGTGTATTACCTTTTGGTATCATGTGTAGATATCCTTCCTGCCTACCATTCTTCGCCGAATAAGCGAAGCACTTCAAACAATTTTTTATATGTTCTTCAATTTGTATACGCATATTATTAAACCAAAAACTTTTTTTTATCAAATTTGTTATTGTGTCAATACCTACATGACTCATCTCATTATGGTATTTTAACAGGACATGGTCCTCCATCGCCTCGGGAACATAAAAAAATAACGATTCACCTTTTTCTTTCTATACATAACCCCGTTTCACATTTCGTACTGACTGTGTGCAGAATATGTTAAAAAATCTTTTAATATGCGTATATTCTCATCTTTGTTCTGACATATAACCAAATTTTACTCAAACGTTTTCGTTTCTACAACCATTATGTTTGTACTTCTGCTTAAAGCGTTGTTCAAGGACATAATCATAGTTTTGTAGTTCTAAAGCCCATCTTAAATTTCTTGGATTCAAATATTTTTCTTGTTAAGGTTAACGTTAACGTACAATCAGAGACTATTTTAAACTTAATACCCTGTAAATATACTCGAAAACGTTGTAATACACTTACTATCGCTAAGGTTTCTAGTTCAAAACTATGGTATTTAGACCTATTGCACTCGCATGGCAGTGAAGTTCTGTTTCGTCCTTCGGATTGTATAACGCTAATATTGGTGAGTTTAAAAGTTTTTCTTTGAGGCATTTAAAAGATGCTAACTCATTGTGCCCAAAACAAAATTTTTTTGTCCAAGAAAACTTTGGACTTCGTGGACTTTAACTAGTACTGCAAAATTTTTTATCGCCTCAAGCCTTTTTTCGTCGGCCTGTATACCTTTTCCTGTAATTATAAAAACTAAATACTTCACTTTGGATTGCAGAAATTCACATTCCGCAACTCTAACTTATTTTATACTAATCGTGTAAAAACTTCTTTTAAAATACTCAAATGGTCTTCAAGGTTTTTAGATGCAAACATGATGTCATCCAGATAAATTATAACTTTCCCTTATCTCACCATGTCCGCAAAGATTTTGCTAATAAATCTCTGAAACATCGATGGTGCATTTTTTAAGCCAAACAGCATAATTAAAAATTCAAACTGCCCCAGAGGAGTTATAAAGGATGTATACTTTACTGATTCTTCGTGCATAAAGACATGGAAAACCCCATTTTTTAAATCCAACTTTGTGATTATCGCTTTCTTTGACAACCTATCCAACAAACCATCTATCCGGTTTTCTTCTTTACAAAAACTATTGAAGACACAAATTCTGATCCACTAACTCGTATGTATCTCTTTTCTAAATACTCGTCTAATGTTTTTTGTAATTCATTTTTTTCAGCGTACGGTTTATCAGGTCGACGAGGTTTAACGTAGAATTGTGGAAAAATTTCTTCAAAAAATGTATCGTTCGAAATACTTTATATTATCGCCTTCTACCAATTGAATTTTATCTTCAAGCTCACAGCTATTAGCAAGTATTTGCTCTTAAAAATTTTCATTATCATCTTCTACGGTATTTCCTAACCTATTATCAACAAACTTGTCGATCCCCGGTTGAATGATTTTACAATTTACATTTTCATTAGTAACCTCATTATTCTTGTTACTTGATACCAATTCCTTACAAATGGTAATTAAATGTTTAATTAACGGCTCTTTTTCATTCCCATTTGCATGTAAAATTAACTTAGCTTTGCTGGTGCTCAAAAAATCTCGTCCTAACACAACAGAATAGCTCATTGACTCGTCTTCAACCACAATCAGATTAATTTTAAATTTTTTATTGTTAACTTTTACATAAACTAGAAATTATCCATACACTTTCAATTTGCTTTTGTTAATTCCATAATAAACTTTATCTGATACATCTTCATACGTTACTCGTGGTGGCGCGAGAGAATTTTGAACAAAACTTATGGGGCTTCCTGAGTCAATGAGGCATTCCGCAAACAGAGATACTTTAGAATTATTCACTACTTCTAAATTAAAATGCCTTACATATTCATTGGTGCCATTTGGTGTCATCTTTTTTTTATAGACGCTACAATCTACCGCCTGATGTCCGTAGCCTGCACAGGCGAAGCAAGCGCCGTTCTCTCTTCTCGGCTTTCTGTCGCAAATTGTCTAACGCTGTTACAGTTGTAACACTTTTGTTTTGACTTGTCCACCTTGCTATTTACAAAGGATATTGGCGGCATCATTTGGCTCATTGGTCCGGGACGTTTCGTTGACCAAGTCGATTCTTTTAGGAACTACGGACGCTTTACTGCGTCAACCTTTTTGATAGCTTGTAATAATTCGTCATTCGCAGAATATCGTTTCATGTTTGCTTGCATTTGATTTGATCATCTGGGATCCTTTCGATTATGAAGTCGTTGAAATAATCGACAAATCTTTCTCCAAACTTTGTTTTTCTAAGTATGAAACATCTTTTCCATTTCGCAAAGTATATAGTCAATGTTGTCACTCATTAAATTAGGTTTGGTGTAAAGCCATAATTGTATTGTACTTTACCCTTAATTTTGGCAAGCACTATTGCTCTTAACTTAGTATCACACAAATCATATACCTCACGAATTCCTCTAACTTGTGTAATCCAAACACCAAAATTGATCTCTCCATTATTTTCTGGCATAAACTCTTTTAATGTTGTAAAAGGTACGTCTTCGTCTACTTTTTCTTTGCTACAATCATTTGACTGATCCAACTGCGGATTGTTTTTTAGAAAATCATTCTCTTTCACGTTGCAAAAGCTCTAACTCTCTTTTTAAAAGTTGCTTTTCTCTTTCTTCATCAAAGTTTTTTCCGTTATTACTGCATTCGTTACGTTGTTGTTGTTCTTTCTTCCTTTCTTTGACGTCGTCGAACACCAACGTACTTTTTGCGCCTTTGTTTGCTCTATCGTCATGCACTTTGTCGCCGCTCTCGTGCACAGTAAAGTTTTTGTATAAGAAAGCGTTGTTCACACCGACCTTTTTATCATCTTCGTTGTTGTTCTTTACATTGTTTAGTTTTACTGCTACCTTTTTTGTTCCGTTGCTAACCACGACGCCGTCCGTTACTGCCGCTGCTGCCGCCGCCTCTGTCACGTTGGCGCTATCAGGCGACAGCTGCACCCGCAACTTTATCACTTCGAAGTAGCTGCTTCATTTCAATCCTTCACACTTTTAATTTTCGCGTTTCTTTGTTTTTCTTATTCTTTTTTTTTTTTTTGTTATTTTTAGTTCACTAGACTAAGCACGTGCCCACTTCTGATATTGAAGTCAAGATTGAAGCTGGTGGCCTTGACTTTTCAGCTCGACGGTCAACCATTGACTAACTCTTCTCTCTTTATTCTCTTTCATTATATATACAAACTTATTATAAGTACATTGCACAGTACCTATATACTACTCATAAAATAAACAGACAGTGGCGATTCTTATATTTTACATACTACTTATATACTGTTTCATACTTATATATATACTGTCCTTAATTACTATGCCAAAAATGAGCGCGATCTGTCAACCAGTTTCTTTACAGCAGCTGGTTTAATCAGTCCACCTCAGTAGTTCTCGGCGAATTTTGTTTAATGGAGTCATGCCGGATTCCCCGAAGCGGCAATTTGAGTTTGGCGAACAGGAAAAAGTCACAAGGAGCTAAGTCAGGTGAATGGGGCGGCTCGATAATTGTGGCCTGATTTGAGAAATTTTTGGAGAAAATTCAGCTCAATCGGAACGAGCCGAGCGGCACGCGCTGCATGCTCAAATGGTTAACCAAAATTAAACGAGCTGTTTCACGATTGATGTTGAGTTCACTTGCTATCTCTCTAATACTTATATGATGATTTTCGAGTGTGATTTCTTTAACTTTTTTGATGTTATTGTCAGTGTCAGAGGTCGATGGCCATCCGGAACGAGGCAAGTCTTCGACGATCTCCCAACGGTCTTTAAAGGCTTTGTACCACTCGTAAGCCTGAGTTCTCGATAAAACGGACTCTCCATTAGCCTTCTCCAGCATTGGAATCGATTCGACACGTGAAATTTCGTTTGAAATACAAAATTTGAGACAAACTCTTTATTCAATATTTATTTGGATTGTAAAATTCGCGAGAACTACTGAGGTGGACTGCTGTGAACAAACTGGTTGACTGGTCGTCCTCATTTTTGGATAGTAATTAAGGATAGTCCTACTAACATACAGAAAAAAAATAGACATAAAAATACTTAACAGGCAATTCAAATGACAAATTCTAGGTACTTTATTGTCTTAAGATAAAAGACCTACGCTCTATTAAGTTGAGAAGAAGTGGACATCTGGAGTCTTCCTTCAGGAACTCTGGAAGAAACGTGGATAAAGAATACCTAAACGTTACTTTTTGGAAACGCTTAATCAAGTAGGATTAAATCCAACTAAGAAAATATTGTGGAAAGCCCATAATATTTAGTTTATACAAAAAAGGGTCATGGTTAACTGATTCAAAGGCTTTAGAAAAATCAGTATAAATAACATCAGTTTGAATCCTATTAATAAATCCACGATTTACTAGTGAAGTAAGTTAAAGAAGATAAGTGGTTGCGGACCTCTTGTTTACAAATCCATGCTGTGATGGAGAAATAACGGCCTTACAGAAATGTTTTGTCCTTACCCGAAAATCTCGATGAAGAAAAGGACGATTGGAAAAACTTTGCAAATAAGTCAGATATTCCAGGTTCATCAGTTGCATGCACATTATTTAAGAAAAATTAATTAGGAATTCCTTCCTTTCCCAAAAGCAAAACTATAAAAGTAGGCAAGGTAGAATTAAGAATTAGTTCATAGCAGACTCAATAATAAGACACACAAGTGTAATTTATAAAAATTCTAATAAACAAGTAACAAGACACGCAGTGTCTAAAATAAATATTATATATTTTTTTTAATATAAAACAATAAAATTGTTTAATTTATATAAAGATTCTGCTTCCTTCCATACGCTGGTTACCAAATCGTCTAAAGAAAATGCCTTCTGTATCACGCACGGTTTTATATTCTGTACCGTACTATTGCAAATGCTAATGCATCGTCGAGGCCAGTAAAAATGAACTGGATGTTACTCCAAAAGTAACTCGTGCCATGCGATATTCTGCAACTTTGGAATGTTCATCGCATGACAGAAACCTTTGATAGTCCCGATCCTCGTCGTTTAGAAAAGAACAAAGAAAGATTTCGCAAGGTTTGCTACTATAGCAATTTTCTGGCAATGAAAATTCATTAAAACATCATTTTTTTTTTTTTACTGCACTAAGGTATGGAATGAGGCCATCCCTCGCTCGCTGGATGAAGCATCGCATACAATTCGTATTATTGTCGTCGCTTTCTCATCACGATAAACTAGATAAGTTTTTCTTAGTTTTTACACAGCATATTTGTCAAACTGATGGGACGACTTTTTGCACTTTGTATGTTGTTATGCAAACTATCTTTAGGAATCCTCCAAGGTTGGCACAGAGTAACACCTGCCAATTTCACGAACGTCAACTGCTAGCACCTCACTTTTATCTCTTCTATATACATATATGCAATGCCGATAACTTCCAAATTACAAAAAATTTTTTTTGTTTTCTTGATGTCAAAGTCATCATATTGCTAACATAAATTTGTGCCCAACTAAATTTCAAGATCGTTACTGGATCGTATAGCTGCCATACAAACCAAAATGTTTCTTGTATATGGACCCCTGTAAATTTTTGAAAATATTTTAGTTTTAGTATTTGCTATTACGGTTCATGAGATATGACCCGAGGACGGACGGACAACGAAGTCTTTGAAATATGATTCCGTTTGGAGCCCTTTCGGTCCGGAACCAATAAAATGAATATCAGAAAGTAAAAACAAGGTCATTGAAAGAGGAGACACAGCCTTCAACTAAGTAAATTTCAAGATCGTGGGGTTACTGGATCATATAGGTCCCATACAAACCAAAAAGTTTCTTTTCCTTTAAATTTTTGAAAATATTTTAATTTTAGTATTTGCTGTTACGGTTCATGAGATATGACCCGAGGATGGACAGATGGACGGACGGACAATGAAGTCTCTGCAATAAGGTTCCGTTTGGTACCCTTTGGGTGCGGAACCCTAATAAAAAGAAAAAAATCAACATGTGTGAGCAAAACATTTAGCAAATAAAAATTTGACTTTCAGAAACAGAGGCAACGTTAAGAAAGAGATGTCGTTTCAGAGCCATAATTCGTAAGACTTAAAGGAATTTCTAGTGAGCGATGCAAAAGGGCTTTAGGAAGGGAAAGTGGATAGCATTTTGACACAACAGAGGTTGAGCTATCAATAGTCAACACTAAATCCAACAACCTGAGAAGGTGATTCACTACAAAACTCATTTGGAAAAGAGGAATATCAAGAAGACTATGGACGAATTCATGGTTACCCACGGAACAACGTTGCTAAAAGGCCCGAAAAAGGACCAGGAAGTATTGGGTTAATTGTAATCATTTAACACGATCAACAAATCACGTTTTCGAGTAAGTTTGGCAACGTACTATTTAATAGCTGCGAAATGATGCATGTAAGTTTCCAAACATGAACCAGGAGAAATATAAGAACACGTAACAAAAATCGTGGCAAATAGAAACACTAATTTGACACTAATAAATTCAATATTAGTTGGCAAAATAACTGTAAGAGATTCGGAAGGTAGATTTGATTTGATGGCAGTAAGACCACCTCGACGCATCCGGCGATCATATCTAGAACATTAGATGTAAGACATGTCTCAGAAAAAGCAATAATTTCAGCCTCAAAAGAAAAAAAAAAAAGAAAAGAAGTTCGGTCTTGTGCGTGTTTGGTTTTTTTTACACATTACATATACTTTTACATATACAAATAAATTTTGGTCCCACATCGTTGGATGCTTCATATAACATACGTACACGCACGTTGGACAATCAATGTAGGGCCGTGGCTAGATGCCTTTAGACTAAGCAATGCATACGAAAAGAAAAATATAGACTTCGCTCGCACGCATGCGACTACATACACATACATATCTCCACATAATCTCATTCTGTTTGTTCTGGTTTTGTTAAGTTTTCTCACTACTATTTCTGTGCGCCTGGTTGCTTGAAATTAGATTTGACAATTTATTTAGTACTAAATAAATGTTTCATTTCATTTCATTCACATACAACATACATACAATTACTAATAAAATTTATTTCCCTGATTTTATCATACATCATATATATTTTATGATTTATATTATCTGTACGGTGACTTTTGCTGGTGCACATTTGTGGAAAATGATAAGAAAATATTTTTTAAATGATGCTTTGCATATATATTAACATAACGCGTCTCTTTAATTAGTGCATCGAGCAGGTATCTCGTAGTGTGCTCAACGTGGGTTCGATTCCTGCCCAAGGCAATATTTTCCGCTTACTTATGACATACAATTTTTAAGTTGCTTTTTCGTATCAAAACATTTGATGTCATCTACTCAAACAACTATCCCTATACAATTTGTTAAGCTTGGACAATAGTCCTCAAATACTTTGATAATTAATAGAGATCTCCTCTACTTGAAAATTAGTCTTTTGAAGCCGAGCTAGGAACAGAAAGTGAACCGGCAACATAACAGGACTAGATCTGAATCTTTTCTTATATTTGAATTCATGAACAACTATATTCTTTGGCCAGAATTTATGATTGCACACTGCAGGAAACGCTTCAGGAGGCACGCTTATTTTAAATGAAAAAAGAGAAAAAAAATTAATTTATGTATACACATTAGACCTAGGTGCAATATACTTATTAATGACATCACAGGTACTACACCTGAAGACAACGTGGAGAGGAAAACTTGTTTCCAAGGGGCCACTACCGACAAGATAGGAGTTATTCTGTCACTTGATGCAGGTAATGGTAAAGATGCCAATATAGGCTCAGGTACCGACAAGTCAGTCATCTGTTTTTGTTTGAGTTTGTCAATGTTGTTTTGTCTGGATTTCTCATACTGATCTGGGTCTGTTGTTATATTTTTGCCAAAAAATACTTCTAGAGGTCCCTTTTTTGTAACTGAATATATGGAATAGTTATACTTGTATATTGCTCTATCTAGTAATTCATGGAAAGACTAATTTATTTTCTCTAAAAGTGACTTTTCTGAAAATGACTTGAGAGAAAAAGGATTGAAAAAATATTGTAGTATATATACCGATAATAAATAGTGTAGCATTTGATAAATAAACCGACGTGATCTATTCAACTGTATATGCAGTGCTATTTTCGACGTTCTTCAACGGCTGACCAACCTGCTGGCGAGACCGACGAATATTACGATGCCGTCAACATGGCGACATCAGCAAACAAACTCAGCGAGGAGATCAAAGAGGTAAAGGTGCAACTTCAATTGACTGCCACAATGATGACACAACCGGCCCCTGCAAGTTCCCAACATTGCCCACAAATGAAAATCCCAAAGTTCAACAAGTCTGATCCGCATCATTGGTTTGCACAGTTGGACCGTTTTTTTTTTTTTTTCATTTTCACAACATCATGGCGGATGATCGTAAGTTCGACATGGTGGCGATATATTTACTTGGACGAGGACGTCGTTCTGACAGTCGAAGACCTCATCATGAAGCCACCTTTGATTAACAAATATGACATTCTGAAGCTGTGTCTACTCCAGGCATTTGCAGAATCGGAGGACTCGAGAATTAAACGGCTTCTGCAGAGCCGCGACATGACAGGAAAGAAGCCATCAGAGGTTTTGTCACACATTCGTCGCTTAGCACCTGTCAATAGTTGTGTAGCTATAGTACGCAGCCTCTTTTTCAATATGTTGAAAATAGTGCCGCGGAGTCAACATACGTAATGTCTACGCAGAGAAAAGCTGCTCACTAGAAACAACATGACGCCGATGCCGCTAGCAGCAACCTATATAGCATGGCAGACATTGCTGCCGCTTTGCACGCTCTTTCACAAAAAGTCGACATGCTTCAAGACAGTCTACGCAAGACAACTCAATCCAAACTACAAGCATAGTAAGTCCAAGAAGCACCAAGGGAAACGGTGACAAATCGCTATGCTATTATCATAACAAATTTGGTGACCGTACACGCAAGTTGCAAACAATATAAACAGTTAAACTAAAGCTACTGCCATTGAATCAGCTAGTAGGCGGTTGCATCTCTACGACCAGCAACAGTTCCTTTCATCCAGAAGATAATCACGACCACCGACTACACATCCAAGATCAGAATAGTTATAACATCTTTCTCGTCGATTCGGGGTCGGTGGTCTCAGTGGTATATAGCACCACAATACCGCGTAAACTCACAAAAGGCAGACTGCAATTGTATGCCGCGAATCAAACAATAATACAAACCTATGGCATGTGTGACCTAGAACTCGATATAGGTCTGGGTCGTGCGTTCAAATGGTCATTCATTGAAGCCGATGTACAAACAGCGATAACTGGCGCTGATATCCTGGCTCAGTTCCAGTTGCTTATCGATATCAAACGACAACAGCTAACCATGTCAAAAAGCAGCGGCCCAATAAAATCGCAGGATATTGTCAGCGTGACTAACACGTCAGAGCAGTACACTTCCAGCGATATAAATGGCGGTTCCGTAGACACGACCACAGTGGAAAAGCCACAAACCCATACAGTTCGTCACCATATTATAACATCCAGTAGCAGATCGCCCAAGAAGACTGATGGGTGAAAAATTTGCAGCGGCAAAATCATAAATCAGTCAACTAATCGACAGTAAAATTTGCCGCTACTCTAAAAGTCCTTAATGGCAAAGGCAAATGGCGATTGGTGAGCATGTGGCACTCGCAAGCTCAATGCGATAACAGTACCTGATCGTTACCCGATGCCGCACATCCACGACTTTGCTGACCATCTACATGGCAAACGAATCTTTACGACGCTAGATCTAGAACGAGCATACTACCAAATACCAATGGCACCACTGGGTGTCAAAAAAAACAGCAGTATGCACACCGTTTGGTTTATTTGAGTTCGTAAAAATGCCATTGAGACTTAAAAATGCCACGCAAGCAATTTTAAGATTGAAAGCATATTATAATTAATAATCTAAATAATTGGGGCAAAGAACATATTTATTTACATGGCATATAACAGCAAAGCCTCAGCAACATGAACACAAATTAATATCGAATTGGATACAATAACAGTATTTGTCCCATGATGTCTTCGGATGTGCAAATGCCGTTGATTACTGAAGAATTTAATATATATAATTCAGTTGAATAGTGTGGTCATTGTATATCAAGTCTGAGAAATGTCGGGAACGGTAATCTAAATTTGTAATCTGTTGACTCGTACTTGATTTTTGAACACATTTATCGGGGCTTCAATGCTCGGAATTACTTGAACTTTTGTCACTGTGTTGGGGTGTCCTTGATAGGTCATCTGCTACTACATTAGCTCTACCAGGTTTATAGATTATTTCCTAGTTCTATTCCTCTAGACTGGCTTTCCACCTTTTGATTCTTGCATTGCCATTCCAATTACTAAGAGAATGGTGTAGGCGTTGATGGTCTGTGAAAATCTTTACATTTGCTTTTCCGTTCAGGTAGTTTTTTAGGGCTTGTGGGGACCAAATAATTGCCAACATTTCTTTTTCATTAGTGGCGTAATTCACTTTCGCCTTAGGAAGAGTTCTAGACACGAATGTTATGGGATGGTCATTCTTAGATAAAATCACCTCTATTGCGAAATTGGAGGCATCGGTAGTATGATGAAATTCTTTGTTAAAGTCTGGAAAATTAAGAATGACCTCTGGTGAAATCAGCGTTTTTTATTTTCTTGAAAGCTGTTGCGCGGTTGGTCTTATTCTTTTTTAATAAATATTTAGACACTCGTCCATCTTCCCTTCATAATAGGGTGCTAAATGGATTAGCTAACTTAGCGCAATCTCTAATCCACCTATAATGGTATGCCTAAGAAAGGCCTCAGATTTTTGAGTGTAATTGGACAAGGAGAGTGTTTTAAATATGGCTTCTAAGCTTTTTGCATGCGACTCATTAGCGCTACTATATATAATGAAACCATCTTTTTAAATATCACACATTTTTCCAATGTGTTCGTGAAGAATGTCATCTAGTGCGCCTTGGAAACTTGATTGTGCATTTCTAAGACCAAGTGGGAGTCATTTAAAGTTATATTTTCCGTTGTTAATTGAGAATGCGGTCTTTTCGATGTCGGATTCTTTTCATGGGATCTGGTGGAAACTGCATTTCAGGTTGACGACTAAAAATACTTTCTTATCCCCTAACTACGCAAGAGCCTCATTTATCTCAGGGATGGGATATTTATCGGAAATAGTCACCCTGTTCAAAGTTCAATAATCTATGATCATTCGGTATTTCTTTTCTGGGGAAGCGTACTTTTCAGGGTTCCCGAGCCATACCCATATCAGACCACTAGGGATGGTACCTTCCATACAAACCCACCATTAAAATTCAGGTTCTTATTCGAAAAACTTTTTAAAGTGAAACTCCTTTACCGAAGGGAAGTAAAAATATGAAAATGAAAAATGAAGAAAATCAAAATTTGATGATGTTATTTTTATATTGGAGCTATTTAGGCAAATACATGAAAATGTCTCCGTGGCGTAGTGGGTAGATAGTACGACTTGCAAACCGAGGGCGAGGGGTTCGAGTCCTGTACTGGGAATATTTTTTTTTTAGTGTAACTTCTTAAGCGAAGGGGAGCAAATCTAAAAAATATGCAAATGAAATGGGACGATAATCAAAATTTGACGATGTGATTATTGGAGCTATTTAGGCAATGACAATATGGAAGTGAAACTTCTGGAGTAGATGGTTAAGCAATAATACAGAATATTGTAGTTTTATATTGTTTCAATACAAAAGAGTTATATTATTTTTCGGTCATTCGGCCACTTGTTCGTAAGTTTTTTCGTAAAGTGAACACAATCAGTAAAGCATTTTTTATCTCTCTCTTCCTATGTATAAGCATTCATTCTCTACGCTGCAGACAAGCCGGCACAAGACAATGTTCTCTTTTTTGGGCGTAACCCAACTACGTCTCTAAAGCATCATCGCATTTTGATTTTCGTCACATTTCATTTTTTAATTTTTGTATTTACCTCCCTTCGCTATAGAAGTTTCACTTTCATATTATGCTTATGAGGGTGGGGCGCATTACTTAATTTTTTGTTTTGTTTTTTGGACTATTGAACACAAATTTAGACTATAAGTGTTTAATATAGGCGCCGTACATTCGTTGGAATCAGTAAAATCGGACCACTAGGGGGAGTTCCTCCCGTACAAACCACAATCTGGTACCGAACCCTGCGCGTACGAGTCTGACTCGCACTTGGCTGATTTTTTATTTTTTTGGTACAATCCACACGGTTGAATTATATGAGGACCGGGACGGCCGGATGATACCGTTGTCTAACATTTCTTTAATTTGCTTGTACTTCGTCTTTTAAAGTCATTGGAGTCTGATAAAATTTTGAATATACTGGCAAGTCGGAACTTGTACGAATTTTTGCTGTCACATTTGTTGTGTATGCCAGTTTTTCATTGGGGTCTGCATAGAGGTTCGGATATTTATTAATTAATTGGTTGCCTTCTGTGCTTTAATCATATGTTCTGAACGGGGAATTACTGTATTTATATCTTCGATTTTTTCTCTTTAATGGAGATACCAATACAATTTTTTAGGGTCAACAGGTTTTTCTGCTTTTTATTACAGCGCCCTTAGACTGTCGATTCTTAATATTGCATCGAAATATTTTAAAGTGGGTAGTAAGAAAAAATTTGACTATAATGTCGGGTCTATCGAATAAATTTGCTAGCTTGTGGTGAGTGATTTTGACGTTCCCGCCTATTGTTACTGCGTAAAAAAGTTTTTCGTTTAAAATTGGGTCTGAAACCAATTGAGGTTGCATATACCTTCTGATAATAAAGAACCTGGAATTTGTCAATTAAATTGCCATGTTAAGGAAGACTGATTATACCAGCTGCTGTAAACAAACTGGTTGACAGATAGCGCTCGTTTTTGGCATAGTGAGTAAGGACAGTTCTACCAACACACAGAAAAAACAAAACCTAAAAAATACTTAACGCAGGATGTTTAAATAACAAATTCCTGGTACTTTATTGTCAAAAGGTAGGCTGGTGTCCATTACAATCCTTAATTTTTGTCCACTCCTCACTTTACCCTAGTGGAATGGGAGTGAGGAGCTTTTTATACTAAAAAATTAAGATCGGAAAATTTACACTGAGTAAAATTGTTATCATCAAGAGCATCTATTTGATCTGTGTACTTATCCAAAGTTTTGTCATATTCATTTTAATTTTTATATAGTGTAGTTGTTTCTTCGTATTCTGTCATATTGGAATAAACTTCAGCACTTGCGGGTTCTTCTTGACTTATCTCGTCTGTCTGAATATTAAATTTTTCTTTTTTCAGGTTGGTTCGCTGAACCGGGAGGTCTTTTACCTGCTTCGAATTGAGGTCTATAATTCCTATAACTGACCATTCCAGTCCGAATGCTGGGATCCGTATCCATGGTTCTGAACGAGGCAGCGATTTTGGTGCCCGTGGGCGAGGTGGAACCACACGTTGCTGTAATTGTCCCTGATAGTTAAAATTTTGTCTCGGGGTGTTTAATAGTCCATAGTCGCTATTACGTTGGTAGGGATGTTAACTGGTTGTTGCTGTCCAAAATTCATGTTGTTTTGTCGGGAGATAGTAGGCTGTTGTTGTGTTAATAGATTTCTCGGAGGTGGTTGACGGTAGTTGGCATTATTATTATACTGGAAAGTGCGAAGTGCTGGTATGGGTCTAATGTTTGGATTTCTAACATTAGTTTACTGATTTATATTGTTGGCATCATTCGTTCGATAGTTCTGATCCTTAGCTTTAATCACAAGTGTAGTGCAGAAGGGAGATCCACGGTTCTTTCATGAATAACAGACTTAATAAATCGCCTCTTAACCCAAGGACAAAGCTGTCCAATGCTTTGTCCTGGTACAATTTTGTCATTAATTGAATTGACTATCTTTCAGTAACTCTACACAGCCTATTTTATTAAGAATCAGTGATAAATACTTATAAACGGCTTGGTGAAACTCTTCTACAGACTGATTATTACTAGCATGGTTATATGGTATTCTAATGTGCCTAAGTCCCGCTTGTCCTCATAATGAAGGGTAAGACATTTGCTGATTGCACTCCAATTTAATCTTCATTTACTTCTCAATAAGGAAAGACAATATTTTCAATACTTCTATGATCAGGTTTCCCATCAAATCCATTTGAATTATGGAGCGGCTATAAAGATTTCATGACGGAAGATATTTTGTACCGACTTCGCCGTAGTACGTCAAAACCACACTTGCTGTACACACCGAAAATGCAGAATGATTAACAAACAAAACAAACAAAACAACAAATGCGAACAAAGCATTGACAAAACTTAACGTGATTACGATTTTAACGTATTCGACGCATTTGCTCAAGCAAATACTATTTCAAAATTCAACAATTAACAAATGCATGCATTCGACACGATTATGGAAGCTGTTAGCAATGTAAGAAATTGTGTAGTGGAATGATGGAAGTGGTAAAACTGTCAAGGTTGTGAAAGTACTTGCAACGATACGACGCAAAATATCTCTAGCATTGGCTTCTTCTGGAATTGCTGTCACTTTATCGCATTGCAGTCGAAGAGCACACCCTACCATTGAATATGCAGACAAATACCACTGAAACATACGGAATGGCAACAGTCTTGTAACAATGTTCCATAATCATTTGGGATGAATGTAAATTGACCAACAAGAAATCATTAGAAGCATTGGATAGAACATTGGCAGATCTACGAAATCAAGAGTTGTTTGGTATTGCTTTAATACTGTTAGCTAGAGACTTTAGACAAACTTTACCAGTTATTCCTTTATCTACAGCTGCCAATAAAATAAACGAATGCTTCAAATCTTCAATTCTGTGGAGAAACGTAAAAGCACTCACTCAAAAAACAAACGTACGTGTTCAATTACACAACCATCCTTCAGCAGCTGAATTTTCAAAACAATTATTGAAAGTTGGTACAATACCAGTGGACAAAGCAATTTTTGCCGTATTACGCAAATAAAAGAAGAACTTATTCATAGCTGGGGTCCTCACGAGATTGCATAAACTGTATAAACAACTGTTGCATAAACTAAGTAACAATTAGTCCATAGAAAAAAAAATTTGAACATTTGAGTAAATTACATAAAATATTAGCGTTGCCACTTTGGCACATTTATTACACATTTATTTTATATAACATCTTACCACCGTAATTACCAATTGCAATAATAATAAATCATTTATTGACATTTCTGTAGTGAATTTAACTAATTTGTCTTTTTCGCTTGTTTTCTGTTTTTTTTTTTTTTTTTGTTTAGTTACATTGGCAGTTGTGTTTGCGAGAACAGCTGATTGCATTTATTTATACACTGCCACCCCTTTCGGTACGAGTTTGCACAAATTGCGGCTGTTTCTGAGGACCCAGAGCGTGTTTCCAACCATAACACATCATTACAAAACCTATGCTTGCTTAAGCGAGCGACTGCAAAAAACAAAGATGTCACTGATATAAATTAAGCTATTTAAAAACAAGAAAGAACGTTATCTTCGACAATGCCGAAGATGAAATACACACCACGGGACGCAGTGAATGTAGTATTCAAATTGGTGGTTTATATGGGAGATACCCCCGTAGTGGTTCGATTGGGCTGGTTCCGACAAATGTGATGCACATTTCTTGGAAACTGATAATGTCCAAGTTTCCGTTGGATAGGACAAAAAACAAAAGAGTTTTTCTAATAAGAACATGAATTCAAAGGGGTATATTCTAAGGGAGGTACCCCCCGTAGTGGTCCGATTCGGCTAGTTCTGACAAATATTCTGGACCTGTCCTGGAAATTGATAGTCCTTGTTTTCATGGGTACAAAAAACAAAGAAGGTTTGCTAATAAGAACCTGAGTTCAAATGGATGGTTTGTGTGGGAGGTACCCCCCCTAGTGGTCCGATTCGCGTGGTTCAGACAAATGTACTGCGTATGGTAAAAAGAAAGATACGTGCAAAATTTCAACTCTCTAGCTCAAAAACTGAGGAACTAGTTTGCATTCATACAGACGGACAGACGGACATGTCTTAATCAATTTGTCTAATCGAGCTGGTCAAGAATATGTATACTTTATGTGGTTTTTGTCTCCTTCTGCCTATTACAAACTTCATGACAAACTTATAATACTATTTACTCCGTGAAGAGTATAAATAGACGTAAAACTATGTATATCCGGACAACAGCGCTACCTACCAGATCCAAAAAAAGAACCTGACTTGTAACTCCATGAGTACAACCAAAAAATCATTATAATTGGTAAACCCGTTCTCGAGTTTTGCGGTGTCAGTTCACCAATCCTATTTTTGGTATGATTATTATAATTAGCACTCTAATGTGGAAATATGTATGTTTTCAATCAAAGCGTCTTTTGTGGCTACCATGTTGTAAAAATTGTATGACAATTTGATGTATTGCTTATTTTCATGCAATTGAATTCTTCCATTGCCAATGTTGAGCAATTGTTTGGAGAATGAGAGTGCCAATGGATTATTTTGCAGTTGATTACGGATATTTATGTTAAGTCGTAATATACAAACATTTCACGATAGGTGTGATTGCTTCAAACATGCATGCATTTCGTCCGCTTATGTAGCTCGTGGAATGACCGGAAATATTTGTTTCCAATCAACGAAGAGCAGTAGTAGTGCGCCACCGAAAAGTCTGGTATTATTGTTGAGATCTTTCATTGTTCTATCGAAAGCTTCAAGTGAATGCTTGTGGGCCATAGTACATTCATCCCAGATAATTCTTTCAAAACTTTTGCATTGTTGATTGTTTTTTTATGTTGCTCTGTGCGTTTGGATCCGTGTGAACGTTCAATGGCAACTTGAGTGCTGAATGTGCATTCCTTCCACTATCAAGCAAAGTAGCTGCAATCATGATAAAGCAATTGCCGACGTGATTTTGTGATTCAATGGGTGCAAGTATCAGCGAGATGAGAAATGTTTTGCCATTGCCACCTGGTGCGTCCCCAAAAAAGTATCCGCCTTGTTGTGCTCCAATTGCCATATTAATTCGATCGTTCAGCGATGATCAGTTGTTCAATATTTGTGACGAAAGTAGTAAAAGAAGCCGCATCGAACTCTTTTTCGCGCTCAACATCGCTGTTAATGACTTTAGTTATTTGGCGATGGTTTACCGAAATGAGAATGCAAATATCCTCAACTTTCAGTAACGCCTCGTTGTATATTTCCGGGGAAAAATCGTTATTTTAATCATTATAAGCAGTCCGAATGCAATGCAGAATGTCTTTGCTCATGGAGTCTTTATATTTGTCCCAAAGAACAGAAGCTTGCGACGGGAAATATGTCGTCAACATTACGGCGAATAATTGACGAATTTGATGAGGAGAGGAACTTAGTACTACATCTGCAAGTGTGAGATCCCAATGGTTGTCATGTTCTAACAAATGCAATTCGAAACACGCATTGTAGTACGTGTCGCAAAAAAAACCATTAACTGTTCGCTAGTATTGGAAGGACGTCAGTCCAGAACGTTAACCGAAACAAAAGCAAGAAGAAGCATTCACGTTGCTTTGGAAAGACTGTGTGATATCTACCCAATGTATTTTCCATAAATATGCCGGTGTATCCTGGATGTGGAAGTCCTTGCTTTCGTAGGAAACATTTTTTTTGACTGTTTGTTCCACGTGAAAAATCGTGGCACATCAATATACACTAATATCCTTGCGAATGTACCGTAAATATCTGTTGGGTTACAAAGTTCGAAAAACACAGTTAGTGTAGCAGCAGTTAATGCTCGTTGTAAAGCATTCTGTTTTGTGAGATATACACGCTGTCCATTTTCAAGATGCACAGCCCAAAGTATAACAGCTGGGTCTGTTTCGTGTATGGGGAAATGGAAAATGCGCCAAATTGTTTCATTGCTGCTAATGTGTCGTCCCACTTGATAACCTGTTTTATCGTCGTTCTTATTTACATTTTGGACTGCAAATACAGCCATATTATTTGCAACTATATTTTTTTGACTTCACCGAAATGCAGATTTCAACGTTTATGTATGCATTGTAGAAATACGAATACGAAACCACCCAGCGATTGTCAATTTCAACCGTTATACTGATTGGCATACGTAATTGATATGATTGCCTACCATTTCCTGTGTCTCAACGACGATGCAATGAAACTTTTGGGAAACGTTTCTTACATTTTCCATTTTCCATGCACGGCGCCATCATGTTTACAGCATCAAATATTGGAAAATCGAGTAAAACGATATCAACGGGGGAGTGATCGGAAGGAAGTTCATCATAAGTAACTGCTGATATGAGATTTCTAGGTATATTTTTTGTGATACCAAAGTCGGTGATATCGGGATTTTTTCTTAGATCCGCCGGCCAGTATGTAGGCCTACTCGGAGAAACGAAGTCTAGCTTGATTTTACAATTTACAAGTTGCGACCTTTTGGATTTACTAAACGAGAACCCCAATAAGTGTGTTTAGCATTGTAGTCACCGGCCGCCAAAAATCGTGTTCCAAGGTTATCACAGAAATTTTTAAACACATCTGCAAATTGGCTAGTACAGTAAGCACTAGTCACTCACTCCCATGGAGTGCCCAATGCCCTTCCCCTCAACCACCTGTTCATTCAAACCCAGAAGCTACTGTGTTTAACGCTACAACAACCTCAACACAAAGCACAGCCGTTACTTCAACAGCTAGTGCAGTTTCAGGAACAACAACAGTGTTCTAAGCTACTGCATCGATTGCGTCACCACATGTAGTTTCGGTAACAACAACAAACACGGGAACATTTAATAGTGATATTAATAACCCAAAACAAGAACAAGCATGCAATAGAAAAAATTCTGCTATGCAAGCAAAATCAATAAAAAAGACAACTGTGTCACCAGCAGGTAGTCAAAATCAGCGCATGCAAAACGGGACTTATGAAAATAAAGCGGCAGTGCAGACAGGTATTGACCGCTACATACAATTCCATAATAAACGCAAACTAAGCCCGCAAAAGAATAATAATGCTAAAAAAACGATTTTGGAAAGTAATAGGTTCCAGCTACTTGCTGAAAAAGATGAATCTGTTAAAAAAGATGACAATAACGCAGCTAAATCTAAAACCGCGAAACCTCCCCCAATATATGTTCGCGAAGAAAGCTCAAATAGACTGGTAGATGCTATTCAAAAAATTGTTGGCAAGAATAACTTTCATATTGTCCCTATTACCAAGGGTAATATAAAAGAAACTAAGGTACAAATTTATACGGAAGCAAACTACAGTTCTGTAACAAAGTACCTTAGTGAGTCTAAAAAAAACTACTATTCATATCAACTCAAAAGTAGTAAAGAGCTGGTTGTTGTAATCAAGGGCATTGAACCCTCGGTGGATTGTAGCGACATTAAGACTGCACTGGAAGAAAAAGGGTTTGAAGTCAAAGTAGTTATTAATATGTTATTAGATGAGTATGGCTCTAGGGTCTGGTGTTTAATACGCTTTCTTAGAATAATGCATGTACCACCATGAGCCTTTCCATCCGGATATAAACTAAGTAGTCTGGTATAAAGAAGTTGATTTTGCTAGTCAAATGAGTCTCACCGACTAACATCACATCTACATTGTTGTCCTCTAAACACTTCATCAGCTCTAGTGTGCGCTGTGAAACGCCATTTGCGTTTCAGTGAGTTATTTTTAAATGAGCCATTATGCGGAATTTAACTTATCCAAAATTTTCATTTATATTTTCATCATCTCGTGAAAAGAGTTTTGCATCATTAAGATTGATTGATTCAGGGTCTGTAATAAATTCACCAACATAGATTCACTAGAACTTTGTGGTTGCGACACTGGCTCATTACACGCATTTAGAGTTGGGGTAGTTTGTGAGATTTGTTCATTATGTTGCGACATTGGAGCCTTAGGCTTCACAATCTTTTTCGCAGTTTCTTGTTGAACGCCTAAGCGCAGGGCACCTGCATACGACACATTTGAAGTTAAAAGAATATTAGGTGGTGGACACATAACCGTCATTGATTATGTAGGGACGTCTATAACGGGCGGAATTTTTTGTAGCTGCAAGCGGTTCTTTAGCTCTTTATATACAGGACAACCTCTGTAATTGGCTGTATGATTGCCCCACAGTTACTGCATTTTTGAAGATCAGGGTTATAGCGACTAAATTTACAGGTTGCGGTTTCATGCAAGTCTCCACGCATACTGGACGAAGGGTGCAATAAGATTTCGTGTGGCCAAATTCCTGACAATTTGTGCATTGCACAGGATTTACTTGTTTGTGAGGCTCCTTCACAGTTACCCTACGATGAAGTAAATATTTAAGGTTGTAAATGGGATTCACTTCATTTTTCTTTAAATGCTGCAACTGTGGGGCCAACTCAATTTTGTACAATGGGTGTGGAATTTTATTTTTATTAAAAATATTGATCACTACTTTCACCTCAAACCCTAATATTATTGTTGCCAACTATTCTTTGGATAGCATCTACAAGCCTATTCGAGCTTTCTTCACGAACATATATTGGAGGAGGCTTTGCGGTTTTAGGTTTTGGTGCGTTTTTGTCATCGTTTTTAGCAGGTTCCTCTTTTCAGCAAGTAGTTGAAACCTATTACTTTCCAATTGTTTTTTTTTTTTTTTTGCATTATTATTCTTTTGCAGGCTTAGTTTACGCGTGTTTTGGATTTGTATGTAGCGGTCAATGCCTGTCTGCACGGCTGCTTTATTTTCCAGGGTCCCAGTTTACATGCGCTGTTTTTGACTACCTGCTGGTGATACAGTTGTCTTTTTTATTGCTTAAGCTTGCGTAACAGAATTTTTTCTATTGCTTGCTTGGTCTGGTTGTGGGTTGTTACTATTGCTATTAAATGTTTGAGTGTTTGTTGTTGTTACAGTAACTGCATGTGATGACGTAATCGAAGTAGTAGCTGAGAACACTGAAGTCTTTCTCATACCAAAACCTAGTAAGTCCCTCGATTCTTCATATAACTATCGCCCAATCAGCCAGCTGTGTCGATTCTCAAAAATTTTAGATCGAATAATCAAAACCAGATTAAACCTCCATTTAGATGATAAAAATTTGGATTCAGACCCCTTTTTAACTTCATTCATCGTTTAGACAAACTGACCAATTTCGTGAAGGAAAGACTTAATCTGGTAAAATCAGGGATGGTGACATTGGACGGCTAAGTCGGTTTCGATACGGTATGGCATAACGGTCTGATCTATAAACTATTGGGAACAAACACACGAATTGACCTCACTAGAATAATTCGAAGCTTCTTATCTGACAGATTCTTTCACGTATCCATGGATGTATTTCAATCTGTAAATAAAATGATATGTGCTGGTTTCCCTGAGGTTTCTTTACTAGGGCCTGTACATCTACACTCATGAAATTCCCATGTTTGAAGGCTGCATAACGTAAATTTTCGCAGATGACACTGCTTTATACTGCTTAGATGATCCAGCCATGCGATCCTTAATGAACTTCAGAGTTTTTTTGCACAATGGAAAAAAAAGTTATATGAGGAAAAAACTAATGCAATTTATTTCACCAAGAAGCGGAAGCAATGATTTCTAAATTATTCCTTTTTATCGTATTTAGGTAATATTTTTTTGAAAAAATTACACAATTTTCAGATGTAATGATAGTCAATAAGATCTATAGCTCTGTATAAATCGTAAATAAAGAGCTAGCTTTAATTGATAATTTGTATATTTTGAAGAATTAAAGCAAACATAAAAGTAAAAATAAGATTCTACGAATTCAACGAAATCATGGTATAATATTGGATGTTAATGAGCTAAATTTAATTGAGTCACGTTTTTATAGCAAAGAAGAAGCCGACATGCAATGTCACAATGGCATTCAAATGTTTTTTTTGAAATCATGACGTGGAGCAGTTCAACAAACTGATCCTTTGTCTTTCAGACAAAGTGAAATCTGTCTCTAAAGACATTTTCAGTGGCAACACTAGAGCTGATAAATTATGTACCTCATTTTAGGAATATAGATGTGTCCGATGGCTTAGCAAATAGAGCTATAAGATTTTTGGAAAAAACTGAATATCAGCAGCACATTACAACTGAAATTATAAATAACGGAAGCAAGCTAGATGGTAATTCAAAGAATAGTACCGTAAAACGGCTCTGGTTAATATTTCCAATTTTTTCCAGACTTAGACTAAAATTAACGATCCTATCTGCGATAAAATTTTCAGAAGGATTTGGTTCCTATCTCTGGAAGAACTGCTACAATTTATTTACATACCATTCATACCATCAGCGGATCGAAACCTCATCCACAGAAGGTGCTGCTTGTAGTTATACACATTTAACGAAATCAACGACTTACAGATATTATAAACTTTCTTCACTACCCATTGGGTCTGCTGAACTTGGAGGGGACTTCGACAGGTTGCCTATGATTGTGGGGAGTAACTTCAACATCAACTTTGCTGCAGATGATGCCGAACCACTTATTGAAATTTGAATTGAAAACTATTAAGAATTACAATAAAAAATTGAAAATTTTATAAAATGAAAAAATAAAAATTATCAATATGTTACTTATTTCTTTTTTCAAACATTAATTAATACAAGTACAATCAGTTCCATAGTCAACGTGTTTCACATCGAGAACTCGTGAGTGCTAAGCACACTCATATTTATTTTATTTATATTTGCATAATAAGAAAATCTTTTTATTAAAGAGCTCAAATCAAAATTGTGTAATGAAAATGGAAGAAATGAAAAATGAATATGTAAAAGTGATATTTACTTAAGCTTTTTATTGTTCAAGCAAAAAAAAATTTCATTAGTGTTTAGAATATTGTAAGTATTCCAATTGATTAAATTCACTGACACACGTGCTGAAGGATTTCATAAACTGAGCTTCAATAAAAAGCACGCACGCACTGAAGGAATTCATAACTTCCTTATATACTAACATGATATTCTCATTCTAGTCTTATCACTTTTTGACCTGCGACACAAACCAACGGGACGCAGCCCAGATAACGATTGGGATATTAAAGTGCGTGTAGCACTCCTTGTACACATTGTTACTATCTGTTATGTGGTATTTATATTTAAATAGTGTAGTTCTATTCTTACTGTAATGAATGAACATGTGCTTTTCATATTTGAATATTTTGCAAAGGGCCGGCAAATGTTATGGCCTGCAGTTTTCATCTTATTGATAATTTTCGAATCAAGATTAAAATTATTATTAATCCTATTCCTAAAAAAGCATATCCGGATATATGATGAAAACTTAAACCTTTTAATTCAATAGGATTTTCCTTTAAATATTTAATTTTATTTGTGAGGCGTTCGATTTCCCCAATATGATTTATAGGTGACAGTATTGATGGGTCCCAGAGTATTCTTGGGATTATACTAACATCTCCTATATACAATTAAACTATTTCATGGCTCTCTGACTGGAGATTATGCTGAGCAACTAATATCTTGTCATCGGTTCTAGCCGTACATTCTGGCTTTAGGTTTAAGATTCCAAGCTCGGGTAAATTGACTAATTCTATTTGTGCGTTTGTACACTGAATTCTTATTTTTGTATTGTATGGAACCTTAAACAACCAACTACTTTTCTTTTCTAACTCAACCCAATATGTCTTAGAATCTATTGTAGTTTTATAAACGCAATTTGCGTGCGTGTTGGACTTACACATGTATTATCATTTGCATTACTCCAGGGCCAACTTCGTTCACAAATTCTCTTGTTGAGCTGCCATTTTTGGCATTTGTTTAATGTTGATTCCGCCATTAAATGAGAAGTCTCACTCAAAATTATAAACTTAGTATTCCGATCTTAAATTAGCTATTATCATTTGTTCGTCACGTTTACCTGGTACGGGAATTACTCTATATAGTTTAGATGGGCCGAATAAAGGAATTTGTGCATTTATTATTAATTTTCTATGGTTGCACTGTTCTGGGAACTCATAAAATTTCCGACAGACAATCCTCATTTTATATATTGTGCTTTATCTATATTAGGAGACTCTTTTTTCCATTTATTCTTTCGCTGTAGGGTGTATAGATAATCATCCTTACATTTTATCCAGAAATCTCTTTTCATTTTTTTTATTAGTGTCCATCTATCTAAATTATTATTTTTTTCTTTTCATCCACTGATTCAATTGCATCTAGTGTTGGTCTACCTATACAGAAATGCCCGGATGTAAGTACTTCAATGTCATGAAGTGTATAAAGGTCTTGCATTTAGCACTGCTTCGTTTTGACATAACAACGTTGAAATTTCTTCATAAGTCACAATGCTATCTCCAACTACTCCCTTTATGCGATATTTTACGGATTTCACCTCTGTTTTCCAAATATCTCCGAACTGAGGTCCTGCCGGCTGGATTAAATGCCACTGAATTTTTTCATTCTGTATATCTGAGGCAACCATAGTATTATATTGTATTGTTTTGAAAAAATCTTCATCTAATTTCGTAGATGCACCTACAAAGTTTCTTCCGTTATCTGAGTATATATTGGCACATTTTCGCCTTCTAGCCACGAATCTTTTTAATGCCGCTAAAAGAGTATCGGAAGATAAGTCGCTGACTACTTCCAAATGCATTGCTTTTATTGCCATACGTACAAACACTTCCTTTATGTTTTCTGGCGGCCATTTCTTGAACAGTTTATATTATATGGACCAGCGTTGTCTACTTCTGTGTTCATGAATGGCTATGAAATATTTCCTTTGTACTTCGGGAGGTTTCCACTTATTTGTTTACCTACATCTATCTTGTGGATATCTTGCACAGGTAACACATTCTTTTAAATATTTCTTTAAAGAGTCTCTTAACCTTAATATACAGTATTTTCTTTGGATATGATTCCTCATTCTAGAGTCCACCATGTAGAGTCTCTTTGTGAGCATCTTTAGGAATAAGAGACACTTATCTAGTATAATCAAATGCATGACATCAAATCGTACAATTTGCTAGTCTGCCAACTACCCAAAGAATGCCGACCTCATCTAAGAAAGGATTTAAGCTTAATATTTTATTTTTTTCGATTTCTTTTTTTTGGGTTAAACATAGTATTTCTGACAAAAATTGGTGTGGTTGTTGTGTTTTAATAATTAATGATCTTGTCACAGTCAGAACGTGGCCCATCTGTGTCGAAGCGGGGACTGTCTGTACATCTGTGTCGGAGCGGGACCTGTCTGTGTATTTGTTAATTCTATGCGAAGGAATCTCTTTGCGAAGCCTCGGTAAATTCTGTGCTAATTACCTCTTTGCAAAGCCTCGGTTTAATTCTGAATAAAAAAGCGTCAGAATTGCATTAGAGGAGGTAGTTTGGTTGGTGAGTTTGTGGAGAGCAGTCGTGATCCAACAACACAGTATTCAACGGCTATATCTTTCACATTCTTACTCTTTTATTTCGTTAACTTTGAGGCATCACGAATATGACTTCCTTTTAATCTAAGTTTCAATATATCTTAGTACGTAAGCTGTAATCCTTTCTAATTTTTGAATACATGAATATTTTGGCAATAATTCGAAAAATTACAAATTAGTTCAAATTATTTCGGTAAATTTTAAAAAAATTGCTCAACCTGCAAGTTGTGCCCGATTTTGGAGGCGATTAACTATTTCATTGGAAAGGTTAGACGTCTTTCAACAATAATTACTGTGCATCAGCGTCTGTTTCTGACAACAACACTATTCTTGCCTCTTCGAAAATGTCCGGATTTGTGTTAAATAAACAGCATTTGTGGGAAGTTTTGATTTTCTTTTTTAATGGGAAGAAAAGTGCAGCTGAAGCCCATCGAATGCTTCGGGAAGTTTATGGTGAATCTACTCCGACCGATAAATCAAACAGAGAGTGGTTTCGACGCCTCCAAAAGTGGTGATTTTAGTGTCGAAGACAAAGAGCGTCCTGGCCAACCTAAAAAGTTTGAAGATAAGGAATTGGAGGCTTTACTGGATCAAGATCCGTGCTAAACGCAAACTGAACTCGCAGAATCGTTGGGAGTGACTCAGCAAGCATATTTGGTAAAACAATTGGGATTTATTCAAAAGCAGGGATGTTGGGTGCCGTACGAGTTGAAGCCGAGAGATGTCGAAAGGCGATTTTTCGCTTCGGAACTGCTTCTTGAAAGACATCAAAGGAAGGGATTTTTGCACCGGGTTGTGACAGGAGATGAAAAATGGATATACTACGATAACTAACGAAAAAGAAGAAAAAATACTATGCCAAGCCTGGTGAACCTGTTCCATCATCGTCTACATCGACGCCAAAGCAAAACATCCACGGTTCAAAGGTCATGCTCCGCATATGGTGGGACCAGACGGGTGTGGTATATTATGAACTACTACAAATAAACGAAACCATTAATGCGGAACGTTATTGACTACAAGTAATGCATTTGAGCCGTGCATTGCGTGAAAAATGGCGAAAAACGGCCGAAAGGCATGACAAGGTGATTTTGCAAAATGACAGCGCTCGTCCCCACGTAGGTGTAACTGTCAAAAATTACCTGGAAACGCTGAAATGGGAGGTCTTACCACACCCGCCGTATTCTCCAGACCTTGCTCCTTCCGACTACTGACTTTTTCGACGGATGCAAAACGATTAAGGTGGTCACCGGTTCGTGTCTTTTGAAGAAATCGAAAAATGGCTCAATTGGATCGAGACCAGAGAGGACTCATTTTTTAGAGATGGTATTCGAAAATTACCAGAGAGGTGGGAAAAAGTAGTCGCTTCAAGCGGACAATACTTTGAATGATATATTCTTCATTTTTTTCAATAAAAAAAATACTTTTTTGAACACAAAAAAGAATAGTTGTTTTTTTTGTTTGTAATTCTATTACTAAACATTATATTTTCATCAATTATCTGCTGCTTGGGCCAATACTCTTTTGATTCAACTAACCATATCACATTGCACAGTTTTTAAATTTTTTAGGACATATACCCCTGGAAGCAATATCTGCTGGGTTATCTTCCGATTTTACATGATACCATTCGGTATCCTTTAGTTTCCGAATGTCTTCTTTTCTATGTCTGATAAATTTGTCTTTCTTGTTTGCATTATTAATCCATGCTAGTGTAATGGTTGAATCACTCCAGGTTTTTTGTTTTTTGCATTAATTTGCCTAAAAGATGGGCTACACAAAGTTTTAATTTTGGGATAGTCTTTTTTTATTTTTTAGGGTTGAGGCTACTTGCTATTAATTTGATTAAGCACCATACTTTTGCATATACCACTGTTGCAAATGCTATTTCAGATGCGTCAGAGAACCCGGAAGAGTTAAGCTGTCTTTTAATCCACCATAGTATTCTTATGGTTTCTAGTGTCGTTAGATTTCTTCAGAAGTTTTCCATTCGTTGAAGTCCTTCAGAGATAATTATTGATCACAATTCTTTTGTGATAGCCATAGATTTTGCATGAACATTTTTCCAGCGATGCTGTCTGGGGACAACTACCCCAATGGATCATAAATTTTGCCTTGTATTGATAATACTCTTCTTTTATTTACCTTTTTAGAACTGCCATGATTGACTATAATTTTAAATTCGTCTATTAATGGTTCTCATTTGAGCCCTAAGGTTTTTACGGACACGCTTTCTTCAATGCTTAGCACTTTGTTTTCGATAGCATTTTCCATCAATTCAATTTGTTTTGGAATTACTTAAAACCCGTTTTCTTAAATTCGTTCTTTGGGAAAGGTCTCCAAAAGAGTGCGCTGTCTAGCAAATATATCATCTTTTGTAACAGCAATAATCAAGATCTCATCCATGTAGAGTCTACATTGTAGACGATACAATACGAAATGGCAAGCTCACACAATGCTGAAATGCTGAAACACAGATAGGGGCAGTTTTCAACCCGAAAGGCATGTTGAGAAATTCACACTGTCCCTCTGGAGTGACAAACGCGGTAAGCTCAACTGAATTGAATAGGTATTTGATGAAACCCGCTGCGCTTTTCTTCTGAACTAAGTCTGTAAGGTTGCTTTCGTGCAGTTTTGCTCGAATTAATCATCCAGCTCAGTGTCAATATTCGTAAGGTCAGCACAATTGTCAAACCCTGAAAAGATGCTCACAAATTTTGCATTAAACAGTTCGAATGTGGCCGAAACTCTGACTTAGAATTTCATGGCTAATAAATACATCAAATTAAAAACAGTCTCTCTGAACTGTATGGAACAACACTTAAAAAAAAATATCTACTTTCTATAATGGTAGAAAGAATCTGCAAAGTACCACTCCAAAACCCTTAAAAATAACTACATTATCACTATAATTCTTTTGCCACAAAACATTTTCGATACTGATTCCTTGATAAGGGAACGCTCCGCTATAGTTTCAAAGCAAAATGACAATGACTCACCACATTGAAGGAAAGTATTTTTCGTTTCGGCCACGGTTTTACCTCTGCCTTGCTTCTGTTGTACTACGAACTGCGCTCATGTCAGGCTAATGCAATGTGTACAGAACTATCATATTAAAAACAGATCATAAATGAGCGATCACGTCCCTCTAGTTGCTTTTGGTGTTTTCCTCCATCTCTCCTTGAATGACAGTCAGCCTTCTCACAACTATGGCATTTCATTCTAGAGGAACTTTTCATTCTTTGTAATCAGCTTGAAAATGTGAGATGTTCTATAGCCTTTCTTTTTCCATATGCAAATGTTTTCAGTTTCTGCTGTAATTCGTTTCTAATTCTAATGTTTGCTGTGAAAGGCAAACGTTGCAGTCTACTTAAGCCGAATGAACAAAGACGACTGATACGTCCATTTGTTCAGTGGTCATTGATTTCCACATTGATACAAGCGATGTAACCAGGCGACTTCCATAAAGCGAAAAACATTCTCTTTCTTTTAGGCGACAATTTAAATGTTCATCACTATAGCTGCTGGAGTCTCATTGCCTTCAAAGTGCTGTGCCTATGTCACACCAAAGAAGCATATTTGAACCGTCTAATGCGACACATTACTTCCAATGATTTACTTAGATTCATAAAAAGAGCGCTGCCATAGAATTGATTCTCTACCAAGATCAAGTCATCAATCGTGCACCAAGAGAGACCGTCAGCTCCGTCACAATCAGGGTTAATATTTGGGAGGGCTAATGTTTTCGCCTCTCTTCATGTTTGTTGGGTATTCTGCAAAGTTTTTATTAAGTCAACAAAATTGCGGTGTTGTGACTCCAGAAAATCACAAAAGCAATCGACAGAATTTATTTTATCTGATGTCAGAGGAACAGTCGATTCTGCTTCCGTACCCTCTGTACCACGAGCATAGCGAATCCTACAGCCCGGCAAGTTTCTTCTTCAACTTCTGATCAAAGACTGACTCCGCAACAATTTTATCAAACAAGCGATTAATCACTAAAAGCTTAGATATGCAATTCTGTCTATTTTCTTTGTTTCAATTTAAAACAGCGGTTCTTATTTACTTTGCCTAGATCTTATGCTCCTTAACTCTGCGGCGCTCAGGCCACACCAGATCAAGAGGAAAGCTCATTCATTGCTCGCACCAACAGACAGCAAGAAGTCAATACATAAGGCGAAATGAACCAAAGCAAAGACTACAAAGCTACACACTGGCGCCAACAATGAATGCATCGTACAGTAATGAAAATTTCATTATAACATCTCTATTTGAACTTAGACAATTCCCAATAATTTATGAAACTTATTTACCTTTAATAAATACATACTTATTTTTGGTTTGTATGACAGCTATACGATCTAGTAATCCCATGATCGTAAAATGGAAATTGGTGGCTATACATCAGAAAATTATACTGTCAAAATTTCAGTTTGATCGGACAAGACACTATAAGTTTCTTAAATAGGCGCGGTACATTTGTTGGAATCAGACAAATCGAACCACCAAGGGGAGTACCTCCCATACAAAACCCAATCTGGTACGGAACCCTCCGTGTGCGGGACTCATTCGCACTTGGCCCATTTTTTAATTTTCATAGCAGAATTTACAATTTTTATTTATTTATATCTAAACTTATTGTTTCCAACTTGTTCTATTTTTTCTGAAAACTTCATCATCATCATTCTTGCCTACCGTTGTCGCGGATACCATGTCCACAATATTAGGCTACAATTTTCGCATGGCTAAGCAGTCTTATAACTTTGTGAATTCAAAGCGCAAGTCTTCTTTATTTCCCTCGTCGATGTATCTACTTGACGAAGAAGCCGCCAGTGATTTGGTATTGCAGACCTGTTCGCAAAATTTTTTCAATTCACTTATTCTTCTAAATCATATATTTACAAAACCGTTATCCTTATTAC
>JBAMAW010002020.1:0-42177 GCA_037043295.1 Amiota minor | reverse complement strand
TTTATATAAAATTTATTGATTTTATATTCATTTTGAAATAATAAATCAAAATTATTACATTAACAATGACTACAATATTTCCCACGAAAATCGAAGGAATAGAAGAAACAACAGCAAAAACAATTCTAAAATACTAAGAATGGCAAACACAGAAAATAAACAAAAATTATGAAAAAAAAAGGACAGAAATAGCAAAAACTCACAAGGAAATAGAAACTATTATGGTTTTAATTTTTTGCCTATATTCTCATAAGTTAAGTATTTAAATCATAAAATATAGCAGATAAACTCACAATATGTACAAATACTGAAACGATTTGGTCAATATTTTTTTTTTACAGCAGTCAAAAATATCATTGATAGAAAACGATCTTGCCATTTTAAAAGTGTGTTATGTATTTATTATTTTTCAATAGACCGTGACCTTATCCACAAAGAAAACTTGAAAGCCATTAAAGAGTTGTTTGTTCTCGCCAAAATGTTGACGCAATCCCTCAGCTCTGGTATTCAGATAGACCAAATAAATCAATCAACTTTGTTGAAAGGTCCTTACTCAAACTGTTCAGGAAACTAGCTCACTCAGTTAATACAATTGAATTCAATTTAACTTTGTTCGACGCCAACGCGCGCTCAACCAACACAGAAAAACAACAAAATCAATAGCTTTTCAATGGGATTGTGTTCGTGGAAAAAGTTTATGAGCCGAGCAAAGTGAAAAGTTGAGAACATTTTCGTTTTTCACGTAAATTGTTGTAATTATATTATGCAGTAAGGCATTTTCAAAGTACTTTGTCTTCTTTTCCTACCACATATTTTGAGTACACATCTGCAAAACCGACTATAAGTCTATGCTTATATAACATTTGGATAAGTACATAATACCATTCACTTCATATCGACCGATTAGGGGAGGTGCCTGATCACTGCGACCTCGAATGGGCGTATTGTGGCAACATCACTTTAAGTTAAAGTGGTGTGTGTATTAACTTGGAGAAAGATCCTATAAACAAAACAATTACATTAAAAATTATAATTTGTGTAAGTTGTTTTTTTTACTTTATGTCGACTTTATTAAAGAGATCATCAGATCATGTTCTTTCCAAAGATATCAATTATAGTATAAGTAAATAACCCTCTATTTGCATTCTCCAATTACCTTTTCTATCCTTTCTAATTGAATGGTATCAATCCTTCAATGAATCTACAGTAAGCAAGTACCTTCTTGGCTTCGTTGAAGCCTTTCTCTGCCCCATCAATCATTCTATTAATTAAATGATCTTACAAAAAAAAAAAAAAAAAAAAAGAAAACAAAAGAACTTCAATAGTACAATAATTTCACATTAAGGTTTTTACTACTTTTTGTTAGGAGATTGCCTTGGCAACCCTGACCTGAAAACTCAGTATTGCAAAACTGAGAACTGTGGTATCGCTAGACCACTTAGCTTTACCGGATGTAAATCTTTTTTTTTTTTTTTTTTTGATGATGAACGGACACAGTTAGAGATCTCACCTTGATGTTGGCTGCAAGTTTGTAACGGCTTCCTTCAGCGAATTGTCGGAACAGAAACTCGCAGTATCATCAGGGTATATATCTGCCGCATAAATGGTGAATAGCACAGGAGCAAATTCACTGCCTTGGTGAACACCAACCTATGACGACTTTGAATCTCTTTTTTATTGTGCAAAGTTCTTTTTGATAAAATGATTGTGCAACAAGAAGACAGACGGTAGAAGATACGTATGCATCAACTGTTGAAGCCTAATACGATGGAAAGCTTGTTCGATGTCGAAATAAGCGCATTGTATTGTATTGTATTGTTTGTCCTCGACTGAACATAAAATGTAGAATGTAATGCACGGCTAAAGCCGCGGTCAGGTATGGCATTTGGCGGGCCCAACACAGCCAGTAATCTACCAAGAAATATTCTTTCAAATATTTTGGACAACACAGGCAGCAAGCGTATCGGCGTATAATACGCGACAGGGTTCTCCGGCTTGCCAGGTTTTGGGATCTTCGCATTGAAAAGTAGCAGCAGGGACATCATCCCCTTGTCAGGGAGGAAGGACATTTAGTCTTTTAAATTTTAAATGAGTGACGGCCGAACAAATCGTACTCTTATCTTATCTATAAAAGTTATGAGTCAAAACTGCTATCGATAAGCAATTAATCGATATTCGATAATATTTGTAGAAGTGATTAAAGGCCATTTTAGACGGTCAGTCCAGAAATCGAAATGGACTGACAAAATGCTTGTTTTTACATGATCAGTCCAAATCTTTATGTTGTCAATCGTTTCAGAGTTTTTGTCCGACACTGAACACTGTTTGTTTACATACTGTTCATATTTATCTATTTAAAAGTGGTAACATAATAACTGATGAATATATTTCAATGAGTTCCACAGTAAAATCGTGGTCGCATTATCATGCATTTTGAGAAGTTTACGACGCTTGTTGCATTTGATTACTTTTGTCGATATGTCATCGAAATGGACTGACAAATAAGCTGAGCCATCAGTCCATTTTTTTTATAATCGTTTTGTTATTGTTTCGGTTATCGGTGCGGATTTCGATTCGATAATGGACTGAGACTGAGCCTGAACTGACCGTCTAAAAGGCCTTTAACCATGGAAAGGAAAAGTGAAGGTTTTCTTAGATCTGAAAAAGGAAGAACGCAACGCCGGACTTTGAAAGTTGGTGATGACCAAATAGAGGCAATAATTAATGAAATCCCGTAACGAAAATGATCCGTTTTTGAAGCGAATCGTAACGGGCTACGAAAAATACGTTGTTTATAATATCGTCAAATGAAATTCGCTCTCGCTATGAGTACAAATATGATTCAAGAGAAGAGCGAAAACGCAACAGTTGTCATTGCGGGCAGGTGTGTTATTGTTACTGATATGTTGTGCATAAAAACAAACAGCAAAAACAACACAAACACAGCTGCTACGACACTAGCAAAGACATAGTCCTTGGTTGTTGTTGTTATATTGTGCACAAAAGCAAACAGCAAAAACAACAACACCAATAAAGCATCAACAAATCAGGCATAGTCATAGCCTTTGGTTTTGCGTACGACGATTAGTGAGCAACGCGCGCACTTTCCTCTCTTATACAGAGGGCTGCCAACTTTGAGATTTTAACGATTGTTTTTTTTTGTTGATTGGCAATCCTTTTTTATATGTGCACCATTTTTACAGCTGTTAGTTATTTTGTGTTTAATTTGGTGTGCCATTTTATCCTGTTTCAATACAAAACAGTTATTTTATTTTTCGGTCATTCGACCACTTGTTCGTACGCTCTTCGTAATAACACACATCAGTAAAGTATTTTTTATCTCTTTCTTACTCATGCATAAACATTCACTCTGCAGATGAGCACGCACAAGATAATGCGCATTGGTTTGTGTGTCTCCATACTACGTCTCTGATTTTGATTTTCATCACATTTCATTTTCATATTTTTTTGGACTTACTCCCCTTCGCTAAAGAAGTTTCATTTCAAAAACTCCGTTTCTCTCCGAAGCCCGTAATTTTTAACCAATGGTTCTTCTTTTCAATGTAGATAATTACGGAAGAAAGGTACTAGCATATCCTTTTTTTTTTTTAGTTTCTAGAGGCAAATATCCTTTTTGTTAGTATTAAGGTTTTACAAAGCCACTGCAAAAGCAAGCATACAATTATGCCAACAAAAATCACACACTAACATCGCGTCATTAACGTGCCGGGCAACACTATTTAAAAAAATTGCGCATTTTGGTTTCTTTGGCTTGACTAATTGTTGTTGTTGTGTATTCGTTTGCCGTCTGTCTTTTGCACATAAATTAGATCATCAACGAGCTTCTGTGTGTTTCTCGTTCTCTTTTCTTCGCACATTCGCTTGTTTTTGTACAACACGCAACCTGTTTGCTGTTTGCATGTTGTTGTTATAAACATTTTTATACACACAATTTCTTTCTTCAGGCTTTTCCGATGGATTTCCCAAATATTTTATTATTTGTTGGGGATATGGCAAAAAAAATACACATTTTGTGAAAATTTGAAGTCTATACCTAGTGCGGTTCATAAGATACAAAAGATCCAAAACGTGACGATTTGTAATTTTCACTCAAATTTTTAGTATAAATTTTTGCCCAACGCCGCTAAAAATGTTTCACTTCTAAAATTCTAAAAAACGCAGAATATAAATTCTTGATCTAGAAGTTGTTTTATTTGTATTTTATTGATTGAAACTTTGATTATATTGATTTTTTTTTTTTGTGTACTGAAATTCTTAACAATATTTGTTTTGAGAAGATTTAAGTATTTTTATTTTTCATTTTATTTTTTTCAAATAATATAAAAAAAAAAGTTCCCTTCTTTCGACAAATAAAATCAATTTATTTTTAATTATAATGAAAGGCTAAAACATATGTTTCAAGTAGTTTTGAATTTTTTATTTTTATTTATATCACATTTAGTTCCAAGTATTATGGACATGGTTAAACCAGATAAATAAATGAGCTTTACATTTTAATAACTACTATAATAAATAATCGTTTAAAATTTAATTAAATATATCTTTTAACTATTAAAAATAATTGGTCAATCTTTGTAAGCAGTGTGTTTCTGCAAAAAACAAAAAAATTTCCTTTCGTAGGATGGGTACAACTAATGTATTTTTATTTATTTTTGATGAGCGACAATAAGATTTAGTTTCATTAAACATTTGTCTTTTTATATTTTTTGTATTTATATATTTTATTTAAGCTATTCAAATTTAAACGACAATTTCCACTCTACTTATTAAGGATATGTTTCGTTCGTTCATGTATTTATTAATTATGTCATATAAATTTAATTCGTAATTTATTCGTAACTTTTCTGTACCTGAACCTGTTCCTGTGATTTCTTATTAAGTTTTCTTCGTACGCATCTCACGCTGTCGTGTGCACTATAACAAAAAAAAAGGTTTTTAGAAGGCTGCAACTTAGCATTTTAAGTTATTTGACGTTAAAGCGATTGACCAATATACATACCAAAAGCAGTGTTGTGATTAATTTACTGCCAGTCTAGACATTTCTAGTCGAGACTCAATTTATCTTTGCTTTAACACGCGCATATAGATAATCGAACTTATATTTTTTACAAGTATTTCAATGCATAATATAATATACGTGATGTGTTAAAAAAATATGTATAATTCCACAGTTTCTATTTGGTCCCCTGGGAAATAGTCCCTTACAAATGTAATACACTTGTGCCAGCGCTTTTTCCACTCCTCGAAGCACTTCGGATAAGCCCGTTTTGGTAAGGCCTTCTGGTTTTTATTTCTCCAATCTTTGTAAACCTCCATTGGTAGTAGGAAATAGTGACAGGGGGCCATGTCCGGTGAATACGGTGGCTGAGGATGATTACGAATCAGGATTTGCCCAAAAAATTACGAAAAATCAATGACGTATGAGCTGGCGTATTACGGTGGTGCAATATCCAAGACTTATAGTTCCACAATTTCGGGAGTTTTTTCGTATCATATGGTGCATAACTTCAAGATAATATTTCCTATTGACTGTACGACTTTCTGGATAGAATTCATGATGCGCCACTCCAATGTAATCAAAGTAAACAGTGAGCAAACTCTTCACATTGGACCGAATTTTGGGATGACTGGGCTTTGGTTTCGACATTATAGCAATGTCTCGTCAACAGTTGTGACTCTTTTGACTAAATCAGGATCACCGTTGTCATCACTTAAAAGCTCCTAGACGATGCTCACGCGGCTTAAAAGTAAGCAATTTTGGAACGAACTTTGCTGTTACACGTTTCATGCCCATAACATTTGAAAAAATTTGGTTCCATGCTAAGTATATGCCGACATCATCAGCAACTTCGTTAACAGTAAATCGACGATTCGTCTAAACCATGTACTTCACAGCTCTAACGTTTTTGTCGGTTGCTGACGTTCTGGAGCGTCCAGAGCGTTTTTCGTCATCGAAATCTTCTCGTCCTGCTGTGAAAAGCTTGTACCACTTGTAAACAATGCATTTTATCAAAGCAGACTCGCAAAGTACTTTGGAAACTTAATTTCGTTTTTTACACAATATTTAATATAAATTCTTTGATCTACTTTTTTAGATTGCAGCAAACCGCCAGAAATAAAAAAAACAATAAAAAAAAAATAAAAAAAAAATTCAAAAATAATAACACGTGGACCGAGAATATTTTTTTAAACATACCTCGCATATACAAATATATACAGTAAGAAATATATAAATACATTATTGTGACTATCAACCTAATCGAATGTACCTAAATCCGCTGTCAAAATATACTTATTTTTCAACTATTGTATAAGTTTCATCTATTGTCTTTACAAATTTATTACCCTACATAATGCATCTTGAGCTTACTTGTATTCTGTTTCCAGACGATAGAATAGAAAATTCTAACAAGAAGAAAATTAAAATTCTTTCATGTGTGTATTATGCACATGTTTTTTTTTTACCGATGGAGAGCATTAAAAGCCAAACGAATCTACTATTCGAAGTGTGGGAGTTGCACCCACTAAACCCCACCGTCCCAAGTCCTACAGTCCCCCTGGCACTACCGCAAAGCATTACGTCAAGGAGGAAAGAGGGAGCATAACAGCTCAAAGTCTGCTTTTACCCCATGTAAATCAAAACAAATTTGCGTTAAAACTTCTTGTCAATATCAAACTAATGACCTATCACGTCTTCGTTCGTCTGAACTCGTCGTAATCGTTCAATATGCCGCAGCTCTGTCATGATTTGAGCTGCAGCCTGACTTACCACATCCCAATTCAGCTGTGATTCACACATATGCCGGATGCAGTTCGACATAGTCGGCACTTCACCAAACGCAGATGAGATCATTGATCTGGCAACATCAAATCTTGGGCAATGCAGGAAGACGTGTTCTGCATTTTCGTTTTCGCCTGTGCAACTCGGACAGAAGGGATCATCATCATACCCCCGCTTATACAGATACTCCTTAAAGCACCCGTGACCGCTCAGGAACTGAGCTAGGTGATGGTTAACCTCCCCAAACTTTCTGCTCACCCATTCTTCGACGTTGCTTATGAGCCGATGGGTCCACCTGCCTTTGTCAGAGCTTTGCCATCTCCTCTGCCACTCCACCATACTGAGTGCCCTTTCATCTAGCCTTCTCACTTCAGCAGTGCTCCTCTTAGCGTCAAAAAGCCGACTTATTTCTGCAACAACTATGTCAACAGGCATCATACTCGCCATGACCAGGATTGCATCGTTGGATACTGTTCGAAAAGCAGCACAGACGCGGATTGCACATGATCTGTAGACTGAGTTTACTTCTCTCATGTATGTATGTGTGTGTGTGTGTGTGACAATTTCTTTTATAATTTCTTTAAATATTTTCTTTGTTATTTACGTTTATAGTCTAAAATTGTTGCAACTACTCGCATTTGTATTTAAGTACTATGCCCTAACCATGTATCCATTCTTTCTTGTCTAGCAAAAAATACTATTAATAAATAAAAAAATATGGAAGCATAACTACTTCTTGTATAACAATAACAACACTGAAGGATATACGAGGAAGTTTCTAACATAAACAAAAAGAAGAAGAAACTAACTCACAATAACTAATACAAGTTAAGGTAAAGTATTTCCTGAAGTAAATAAAATTTTTGTTTCCAAAATAAAAATAAATAAATACTTATTTATCTTACATTGGCATTAAATTGAGTAGTTGCCCGGAGAGGGAAGACTAACAAAGAAAATTGTGCAAATGTTTATGTGTTAAGTGCGTTTAGCAAAGTTTTTAATGTGTAAGTTTTCATAATCCTAATAACATACAAATTTTAAGAGGAAAGCATTTCAGACAAAGAGATAAAATGACTGTAGAGAGAAAATATTTCTCAATTTCGAATTTGTAGAAAAGTACAAAATTATTCTATTTACAATTTTGTTATTTTTGTTTTTATCAAATTTTTTTATGAATATATTATTTTTAGCAATTAAATTGGTAATAATATAAATTATATTTCAATTGAAATTCTCATTTGAACTACCAAATCAAATTTAATATTATTCTTATTAAAAATTAATTAAAAATCGATTTTTCTTTAAATGTACTTAATGTGTTTGGGAAATTTGGAGAATTCAATGGAAATTTGTGTTTTGAATCATTAAATTAAAGTTTTCTACTAAAAACGTAGGTATATTAATGTATTAATGAAGTGAAACTTCTTAAGTGAAGGGGAGTTTATCTAAAAAAGTATGAAAATGAAGTGTTACGAAAATCAAAATTTGACGATTTTATTATTATATTGGATCTATTTAGGCAAATTTAATTAAAACTTCCTTAGCGAAGGGAGTAAATCTATGGGGCTATTTAGGCGAATATCGAAGTGAAGCATCTAAAGTAGATAATCAAGTAATAATACAGAATATTGTAGTGTTATATTTTTTCAATACAAAAGAGTAATTTTATTTTTCGGTCATTCGGCAACTTGTTCGTACGTTCTTTCGTTTAGTAAACACAATCAATAAAACATTTTTATACTCTTCAAACTACCCATTTGAATACTACAATGAAACATTCTCTGCGTGAAGAGTATTTCATCTTCGCATATTCGAAGATAACAATCTGTCTAGTTTATATCTCTCCTACTCATGCATAAGCATTCATCTTCTACGTGCGTCCTCCCATTAAGTCTCTGAAGCATCATCGCACTTTGATTTTCATCACATTTCATTTTCTAATTTTTGGATTTACCTCCCTTCGCTGAAGAAGTTTTACTTCCATATTGTGCTACTGTTCACTCAAACGCTTTTGGTTTAGCCAATACTTTTCATATACCTCGTGAATCTAAAGTCGTAGCGTCACATAATGTATATATTCTGAATATATAGGAATATGCGTTTTCTGTATGGTATCCATTAAAAATGCCGATGCGAAACCTGTGTTTATCTCACGCCGTTCCTACCCCATTTACTTGGCTCTTTCGGTTTACAGTCTTACTGTAGCCTTGTAATTGGCCTTGTATTGACAGCAAAATCTGATTTCAATACTTTACTTTTCTCTTTATTAGGTGCTTCTCTACAATATGTTATCACTTTTTTACAGAAAATGTGTTCATATTCAAAATTAATTTCTATAAATCTCTCTCACTTAAGTATAACAGGTGTGTGATGTTGTCTCTTTTGCTTTGGACTATTTGCCTTTAATTCCTGCTAATTAGATTAACAATTAATTATATCATTATTTGAATCAACTAATGTGATCATATAAGTCATTACACTTTCAGTTGCAAAAGCAGAAAAATCTGAAATTCAATTAATCTAATGACTACAAAGTTAACAGAAGTCATATCCTCATCAGAATCACATTGACCAAATTACAAATTATATAGTACAGAAAAAGAAAGCCAACATTAGTAACAACTAATTAAATATCATTATTTATAATTTATGACTATTGTAATTGAAGTAGGTTACATTATTTAATTTAATACCTTAAAAATGAAGTACTTTCATCTTTAAAATCCGATGTTTGGTATTGTATTATGATATATTTCATTTTAGATGCATTAATTAACTTTGTTTTTGTAATGAAAGGTAATATTTATAAGTTGAATTAGCACTTGTATACCATCCAGTAAAAGAAACCTTCAACTGGATATGATAAAATCGAACAGGAGTTAAATGACACTAAACTTCCCTCTGTGTTGTCTTGCTGCTGAAATTTATCGATGATTTGTGGAAATGAAATTTTAAAAGAAATATCATGCAAAGACGCTTTAGAGATGAAAGTTTTAATATTGAAAATTTTATCCTTGGTAGGAAGGTGAATGGACCACAAAAGATTTACTAGAATATGACGAACATTGATCAGAAGGGATTTTATATGCGAGTTGATCCTAATAATTAAAGTCTCTAGTTCTTCTTATAAATAAAGGACAACATTTAAATTGTTTGGAAGTTAACTGTGACCCACTGTATTCCTTAAAATTCTCCACATAGAACTCAAGTCAAATCACAATTTATATTAACACTATCAAAACTAATAGTTACCAATTTTTAAGCAATTTTTATAAAGTTGTCTTGTGTATTTGCCATAATTGTCCATGCACAGAAACTAAGACATACAAAGCAGGCAAACAATGGCATCTCTTGCTTCCTAACAATATGTTGTTACTGCGCTTGCTGCGTTTACTGAGTTTGCCTTTCTTGTTGCTTTCCTTGTGGTTTCTCTAAATACAGATTTACTTATCTTAATGTCGTACCCTTCTTAGCCAAGTTGACATTTTACAAGAATCAAGAAAAGTCAACATTATCAACTACAATCAGATGTTATGATGGAGAAGTATCTTAGTGGGAGTAGGTGGGACAAATTGCTACCTACAGCACCACTATTTCGGGTTTAAGAAAATAAAACTTAAATTCCATACCACAGAGCAGCATAACAGAGCACAGTACATAAACTTGTTTGCTTTAATTTTGTTTTGGTTACAAGAATAGAAACTATTTTTACTTTATTCTTCAGTATTATCCTTGTCAGTTCATTTTAGTGCATTTCAGTGTCTGTTTTGTTGTACATTCATGCTTCTCTCATACAGTGTCTATTTAACGTTCTGGCTGTGTGTCTGTCTGTTGCTTTCTATTGCTCAAATCTTGACCAAATGAGTACTGACATTTGAAATATCTACTTAGAGTGAGCATCCTTTAGTTCAAATCAAAATTTCTTTCCCTCTTGCTTTGACTTTCTACAACTGATTCCATTTGTCTGTGTGTCAGTCATTCATGTTTTTGGATATACACACATAAGTTTCTCTTTATCTGCAATTGTATGTTTATTTTAAAAAAATGTTAGACAATATGCGAACAATAAAAAACAACATTTGGGTTTATACTTGTTTTAACCTAATTTTCCATTTGTTGTTTTACTTATACTTACACAAATGAATTTGTGTTTTTCTTCTGTTTTTAGTAAATGTTTTCCATCATGTAATGAACTTTGTCCTTAAACTTTGGTTTATTTTTGTTTCCCACCAATATTTTTCTTTTTTATTTTCATTAATTTTCACAACCTGTGAATCTTTACATGCTTTGGTTTTAAAAATTTAGACAAGAAATTTCCAAAACATTTTTGACATTGTACAAAGTGATAAATGCTGCATAAAGCAAAGGCACGACATTGAGATCCTTTTATAATAAACAAATCAACATGTATATTTACATTTGTATAAATGTTGATGAGTCGTTGGACCAATAGGAAATTGTGTACCGGTATCATCTGTACCAAGAGAATTGCCCGAAACAAACAATCAAGCATACAACTCCTGAGATACTCAACCACTGGTAAATCATTTGCAAATTATGTCTCAGTTCAATTGTAAATAAATCTTTAAGGCAACAACAGTAATCTTCAACAACATTAACAATAGGCAGAGAGTCGCATGTTTATATTTTCGAGACCATATATGTTATTTGCCAGATTGTCCAACCATCTGACTGTCAGTCCAATCTAATTGCGCGTTTCTTTTATTCTCTCATAATCTCTCTGATTTAATATGTTAATATGTCTTCGCCTTTCAACTTCTTATTGTTAGCTCGTTTGTTTTCCTTCATGATGTTCTTCCTGGTGATAATAATAATGGTGATGATGAAAATGTTGATGGGTTTGGTTTATTTAGTTGTTCAATCATTGTTGTTATTGTTCGCATTTTGATAAGTTAATATGATCATGATTTACATATATCATTCCTTGCCCATGTCCTCTGATTTTCTGTCATTTACTTTCAGTCATCATTCCAACTTACTTGTATTGCATGTGTTTATACATCATTTATTCACAACTAGAAATTGTTTAAACTGTACTGGAAATTATTACAAAACATGTTCAAAGCTAAATGCAAGTGACATAAAACCAAGATATAACTAAGCAAACCAAACAAAGAGATAAATGAGAGAATCATTGATAGATATTGTAATTGGATGAGAGATGAAAACATTTACCTCATTCTCATTGGAATCCCATTTTATAGCCCAGAGATAATGCTATCAACAATCATATATGTAGCAATTTTCTTAGAGGATGCAGGAAGCCCCCTAGAAGTATGCAACACAAAATAAATCAAAGCAATATACAAAACTTGTAGTAGAAGCAAAGCAACAACTACAGAACTCATCATATAATCATAAGGCCTATTACGGATTACTACAACGTGTATCTCCCATACCAATATATCGGTCTCAATGTAGAAATGTACTGACTCTGCATGCTCTACCAGAGAATGTAGGCAAAAATTTTTTCTAGCGGGTGCGTGAAGAGTATATCAATTTTTAAATAAATTTTCTTTGCTTTAGACTTTTTGCTCGATATGAATATGAACATGGTGTTCCCATGATAATTGATTATAATTTGTGTATTGTAGTTAAGTCATATTTAATGTCACTAAAACACCATCAGCAGTTGGCTCATGTTGGTTACTCAAAACCTAGAACTGTTTCACCATATAAAATGTAAAGTGTATTCCATATATATATGCTTGTCTGCTGGTCTGACTAAACCTACATCAACTTTGTTTTCCTTCTCGAAGTAAGCTGCATCTTTGCTTGCTTTCTGATTTTTGTGGTTTTCTAATAATAAATTATGAATTTTTTTATGGGCAATTTATTTATTTATACAAGTAAAACGGCACAAGACAACAATTTCCTATATCCCGTGGCTTATTTTATTCATTTTAATTTTTACTATACCATTTGCACTTGGCATTTGTTGCCTTTGTGATTATAATTTTGACATAAGGATTCAGGACTGTATTAGTAAAAATTGGTATGTTGTGTGCCAATGCCTTGGGTGGTCAACACATTGAAAACATTGATGTTAGCACATTCTGTCAGATTGTATATATTTGTGTCCCATACAGGTATCAAGCAGAACATAATCTAATATAGAACATGATAATTAATGAGAACCCAACTTTGTTTTCAACTCTCTTTTCTTCTCTTGTTTCTTCTTTCTGAAGTAAACCAAAGTAATGACCACGAATTCATATGTCTATTGTAGTTATTAGGCCTTGGTTTAGTTTAATAAAGTTTGTTACTTCTTTAGTCCTTTCAGAAATATATATACATCCATGTTAGTATTCTACCGTGAATGTTTTTGATTCAATTATAGTTGTCAGCTTAGTTAGTATGTCCTGGCCACAATACTTTCTCAGTCTGCCTGGCATAAACTAAAAGTTTGATGGCGTAAACTAGACATCTTACTTGGAATGGAGCATTTTACTAATTGGGTAATTATGGTAATGATGAAAATAATGATGGTGATGTTAATTTTTCGTGACTAGTTGTGTTAAACCGCACACCCCTTTAGTCAGTGGTCGAGCGAAGCAAACATTATTATTATGTACAACAACATTTTTTGCACACATGTACAATAATATTTTTTGTTTTTAGTTCGTTATAATTTGATACCGAGAAATTTATAATAACCCCAAGAAATAAAACTATGAAGGCAAAGAAGAAGAAAATAAAGAAAAATAGTGTAAGTATATTGAAAACTGAAAAACACATACGATTTTGCATTAATAGAATAATTGGTATGTGAGTAGACATGTTCGAGAAAACACAAAGTAAGAAACGATAAGGCGAAAGTTCATTAAAATATCACTTTACCCAATAGTAAAGGAAACTGTAATATATCGAAGGAAACTATGTAGATTGTAATGAAAAATTACCATAAAAAGCTAAAACAAGCAAAGAGTGAGACAAACGCAGAAGAGAAAAGTTTTTGTAAAATTGACAAAGTAGATCACATGAATTCCAAACTGATGTTTAAGATATTTTTGATTTTTGGTAAAATTTTTTCTAGAAAAACGGAAATAATATTTCTTCTTTACTTTAGGAAGACCACCAATCATTACAAGATCTTAAGCAAAATCAAAGGCATCCATTGAACACCTCAAGATAGAATAAACCCTATGTGAACCCTACTACCAAGTTGACAATCATACGAATAGAGAAAATTATCAAATTATTGTTATTTAGTTATTTATTTGAACTCCCAATAATTAGATATAAATATTTTTAAAACATAATGTTACAATTAAACTAGAACATCTTTATTATTTTTAAAATTTTTATAAAGTAATTTATAAGCATTTTTCCAAAATTTACTTCACAAATTTTTTTAAATAAAATACTCACAAAAAAAGTAGCCTTTTCAACTGAACAAAGGAAGACATTTTTATATAATATTTGGAAAAAACCTTTATCATCCTCTAACATATTCAGTGTTTTTACTATTTTCTCATTTGAATTAAAAAGGTACAGAAAGAGAAAAAGGAAAAGAAAATAATACAATGCCGACACCATCTGAGTCGATAAAGTGAAAACCATATGGTGAAATTCCCTTGCTTTAGCATATCATGAAAGACAAGAAACTTATAAACATAAGTATATTCACATGAGTAGTAGTCATCTGTACTTTGTGGCACATTCATTTCTTTGTGCATTTTCCTTTGGGTTTTGTATCATAATATGCCATAAATAAAAATTTCACTGACAACAAAACCAGACACAAGAAAATGTAAGTGTAAAAACCTAGCAAATATTTAGTATCAAAAGACACACATAAATACATGTTGATATAATAAGTTCCCGAATATGGGAGAGTGTTTTCTTTTTATTTCCATTTGTTGCCGACAAAAGGCAGCTTTTTGATTTATGTCTACTCTCATTCTTAGGTTGAGTCTTTATAAATATTTTCCTTAAGGGTTTTGTGTGTCTCATTTGCTTCTTTGTTCATCACCTTAATACAATGTATATATTATATTCTATTATTTCCTCATATTTTCGCTCAGATCATAAACTGCATAGAACTAAATCCAAAAAAAGAAATCTTATCTTTAAGTATGTTTTTACCTTAAATCTTAAGTTTATTTTTAGTTTATACTTAGTGCCTACGTATTAAATTGTATAAATCAATAGCTAAATTTGTCAATCCAATTTAGAGCATTTTCACTTATATCTTTATATCTCCTTGGTTCCATATTAATCTTCAGCTTCATCTTTTTGAATAGGAAACTTTGTAATGTTCTTCTGTGCTGTTTATATTTTTAGCACACGTCGTCACTGCGTCTTCATGCATGTACGATAGTTGTGACGTATTTCAATTTAACGCTATCTATGACGCGCTTACATTTGCTGTGCTTATTATAAACATCGCCACCAGACAAGTACGAGTACAGCTTAGTAACCTCTAAATACTTATTGCATATGCATATTTGTACTTATCTCTCCAGGTGCCGGTAGAGTTCACATTGATATTTTCAACTTGTTAAACATTTCCTTTAAAAGAATTCAACTTAACATTTTTATTTTCATCATTATTCGGGAATCGTTTGTGTTAAGACAGTGTGATCTATAAGTAAATTTTATAATGATTGTCTTATTGGATTGAAAATGCTTAAAATATGAAATAATCTTTCTAACTTATGAAAAATAAAACAAGCAAAGATAAGCCAAAAACATGTCTTTAATTTATTTCTATTAATTTTCTAATTTAATAAAAACAAACTACTCCACTGGTTTAAAATTTTCTTTCTTTTTTGCTATTCTCATTCGGCTCTTGCTTTCTATTTTTTTGAAGCAAAACATATTCAAAAATTTAAAACAATAAATATTGTGATAACTTATGAAATGCGGGGAATGGGGAAATTAAATTAATATAACTCATACGCACAAGTGACTGCGTGTATGGTTTTGAATTTGACTTTGACAATTTCTACTTTGTAGGGAATTTGCAATTGTTTGTCAATATGGTTTATCATTCTATAGTCAGCCAGACAGGTAAGTTGGTAAAAAATTAATAATATTTGTTAGTGCATAAATCCTTGCATTCACAGATACCCAAACATGCAGCTATAATACTTTTCCTTACTCTAATCCTTCATTATGGAATGACCTTATAACTGCTGTTGTTGTTATTGTTGTTGTTGTCAGCGCCATTCAAATTGTCAGTAACATATTTTTATATTGAATTTATTTGAAAACTGCTGACGGTGAACAACCTTATAACTTTTTCATGATATATAAAAAACTAAAAAGTAAAATAAAAACCTAAAAAGAAATTCATATCTACAAAATGGAGATATGATTTTTTTTTTGTTTTCCTCTATTGATTGATGTTTTGAATTTTCAAGTCGTTTCATTCATACAGTTTCCTGTTACCGAGAGAAATTTTGCTGACAGTTTCTTGTTGCATTGTGGGTAAATCAGAGGCGTTGAAGATGCTTAAGTAAAACCAAGAGTAAACTGACTTTATAAAATTAAAGGAAATAGAGAAAATGAATACAGCAAACTACTTCAAATGATGTACAGAGAAAAAAAAAATAAAGTTAAGCAAAAAGTTAAATCAAACATAATCAAATTATTCTTACCTGATATTAGATGCTTTCTACCTTGTTAGGTCTGTCAAAATAACAACATTGTCCTTACTTCTATTTTATTTAAGTAAAAAGCTGCGTTTTTCAACATGAACATTTTTTTAAATTTTCACACTTGCACAATTTAATGTTAAAAAGAAATTGTTTGAAAATATTCAAGTGGAAAAGAGACAAATTGAATTTGTTACCATACTTTCGCAGATTTTGATTTCTGTATGTCTTAACATAAGTCAAAGGGCACCCAGTCCGAAGTCCGAATCGAAGTGAATCGCCATGAATGAAATAACTAAAAGTTTGTAACCTTTATAAATCAATATATGATGCATGTATGTGTTTGTATGGCTATGTGCGTTTGCTTTATGTTTCAATGAGTCTCTGTCTCTGTGTCTGACTAAGTCCGTTCAACTGGACTGGCTCTTGCTTGTGTCATAAATCTGAAATCGAATAAAGAATTTACTTGCCTTTCCCAGTTTGTTCTTTATTCTTGTTTTCCCTTCTATTCGTCTGCCACTCTTTCTTGACTTAAATTTTCCATCTTACTTTTTGTCCTAATAGACAATCAAATATACAATCTCAGGCACTTGGTTTTGTATTTCCGTTTTATATACCAAATCAAACTTGAATTCCTTCTGCGGCATATTGTTTACTTACATTTTTACTCCATCTTTTCTTTCGATTTTTACCAATCCCCTGACGCACGTTCAGCATATCAATGCCCAGATTTTCCTCTAACATTGATGTCTGTCTGCGCTCACCTTGTTTACTAGCACTTACCAAATGTTGTAGTATGTGATGCTATTCGATTCCTTTGGTTTCTTCTCCTTTTGCAGCACATTTAAAAATTCCAATGGGGAAAAAAGAGAATTTTTCTTACTTTCTTTTTATATTTCTTTTTTTCATTTTTTATTATTATTATTATTATCCTTATACCTATTATTATTTTATATTCTTTAAAAAGAATTTATTGCTTATTGCTAACATATATTTGTATTTTAACTTGATAGATAGAGCGCCTGAAATGCTGGTACACATTCTTTTGTTCTTTAATCAATTTAAAAGATTTTGTACAATAAATATTATTGCTGTGGAAAGTTTATTGCGTCAGTAAATTATTATCACTTACAATTGGTTTAATTTTTTACATTTTACTTTAGATTTAATTTAATTTGTTGGAATTTACAAAAAAAAAAAATGTAGTATTATTCTCTCTTCTATCGAGGAATTGAATTTTTAAGTAATTAATTTTATAATCCAAATTTAAATTTATAAAGTAGATTATTGGTTTCTTTGCTTTAACTTTTTTTTAAAACTTAAGTAAAAATTTAAAGCATTCAATCTCATCTTTATAATAAGATAAGTAGAGGGAAGATGAGATAAGTTAAGATAAATTACAGAATAAGGATTTTATTTTCTTCATTTACAAATATTTGTTTTATTATTTTGATTTTTCATTTTATATTTTAAGATTTTTTTCTATTTTATTGATCATCGCAAAGTTCTTTCAAAGAAAGTACCACGTTTGATTTCTTTATGCCAAGTATTATTATTTCTTTTTTAACTATTAAAATAATTAATCTTTTTATAAAATGTTTGTTTTTGGACTCCATTTTTGTTTATATTGTAATTTTTATAATTATTATTTTGTTTTATTTTTATGTCTATTCGAAATTATTTATTAATTTATTACAGGCATATATTTTTTAAATGGTGTTTCATTTGCAAATAATCAATTTACAAACAACAATAAGGATTCATAATTTTCAAAATATTCTAAAATAGACAAATTTATCAAAGTCACAATAAAAATGTAAGGATATATACATTAGACTCTCGTTGGATTTAAAGAAAATTCAACGAAGATAACAATGATCATCATATTGTCATTAAATAGAGATTCAGTCAATGAATAGACGAGTTCAAAGGGGATGCTTTATACCTGTGACACAGCGGAGTTTAGAAGTAAATGGAATAAAGTGGCAGCGATGCATTAAAGTACCAAAAAATTAATCAAATGGCGCCTCGAAGCCACGTCCAATATATTTAATTCCATGGCGTGAAGGGTTTGAAGTACACAAATTCTATATTGTATACGCATCACATACAGCAAAATCAAATTTATTGGTGGCAATCCAATCGATTGTTTAGACATGATAACTGCAACATAAGCAGAAAATGATAATCAAATCACCCTTGTGTGGTATGATGTTCGAAGTTTGATCAATTAGAAAGAATAAAATCAAATTCATCATAAATTGGAAAAAAAAATGTAAATACACAGAACTTAAGTTTAAAATAAACATTTAATTTACGTGAATTAATTCTTCTTCTGCCATTTCTACCTCATCTATATCAAAGAAACAATTCCAATGGTCTAGAAATAGTCAGTCGTTTCACACAGGAAACTGAGAAGCGCTACGCGTATAATACAAACTAACTTAAACATTTCATTTGTTCTTCAAGAAAACAATAATAGAAATAAAACCAATTATTAAATTTTAAGCATAAGAACTGTGAAGGGGCTTCTTTATTCCCCTTAATGTTTCTTTTTTATTTCAGTGATCTACAGTTGCCAGACTGATGCTTTACTGAATAAAATTCCTTTGACACTAAAACTTATATCCAAAACATTAAACATTGATAATTTCAATTGATATATCAATTTTTGTAATTGACAAAGTTAGGTGATTTGTATTTTACAATAAGTTCACTAAAGTTATTGATCCATTATTGTTCACTCTTTAACTTTGTCGCATAGGATAAAATTCAACCACCATTGAGTACTTACATGTTTAGTTTTCATAAGAAATGCCTTATTTTTTTTTAATCATACATCAGGGAAACATTACTGAAATCATCAGTGGGTAGATTGGAACATACAGCAGCACAGTGCAAATTTTATTAATCCATTTAATGGTTTGTTTAGTTTTTAAAATATTCTAGAAAGCCATCGATGGTTGTAAATTTCACCATAAACCAATGAGACTCTAAATGTATAAAATTATCTTTTAAAATACAATATTTTTTTGTCTGCTTTTCTTTTGTTAGTTTTTCATAATATTTAAGGCCACATTTGTATACATATTTTTTTACGCTTATTTTTTATACTAATAATTTAATAAATATTTATTTAAATAATATCAATGTTTGTTAATTTTGTTTAAGCTGATTAAATTTCCGAATGACAAAGAAATTAAAATCACTAAGGAGACATGTTTTTGTTTTATTTGTTGTAGGCTTTGGTTCTTATCTTCTAAATTATTTTTTTTTCCTTTTTTCTTTATGTTTTCTCCGATTTTTTAAAAACAAATTGCTATATTAGACCAAAATTCTCAGAGAAAACGACTCAATTTGAATAAGAAATGAGAAAATATACAATGACATTGTAATGCAAAATAGAAAAATGAAAATTGATGAAAATTTATGGGAAATGCAAAATAAATGCCTGAGCCTGAGCCTGAGTAGTATTAAGTGTCGTTAATATTATGAGAAGTTCTTTGACAGTTCTGACATTGATGATGTTTGTTGATAATTTTTATTATTGTATTATGTTTTCCATGATTGATCGAAAATAAAAAAATTGAAATGATATTTTGTAAAAATATACAATAGAATTATAAAAGTGAATCGCATAAACAGACAGAGAGATTAAATTTGTAGATTCTTTCGGGAAATGATAATTCAATATATATGGAAAATATTGAATAATGGTGATCAAATGTTGATATATTTTCTGGGATGATAAACTTTGATGTACTTAAACTTAGTATGTTTAAAGCCTTATTGTATACAATACTAAAACTATTATTGTATATATAAAAAATAGATCCATACACCAAGGAAATTTTATATCTCTATGTACATCAAATATGTATATACAATTCATTGCATGATGTGTGATTGGATTTGACTTACTGTTGCTGTTGATGGTGATGATGTTGATATTGCTGATGTTTTTGATGTTCCTGTAGATGCTATCTGCAACATTTAATTGTTACCTCCGATGGCGTCTTATGCTTTGTTTATGTTGCAACTGTGGCAAATGCAGGACTCACGTTTGTGAAAATTATTGTTGGTGTTGCTGATGTTTGTGTTGTTGTTATTCTTTCATCATCATCACTATTTTCCATTCTTTTTCTTATTGATGCGTTTGTCGTCGTTATTCTTATTGTCGTTAAATAAACTACGATTAAGTGCTTGTTGGCGATATTGATGTTTCTTAATCAAGGGACAACTCTTGTAGCGTAGTTTAGGGTCTTCTACTAAATCCTTTTCGCCACCATGATCCACCTCTGGCATCTCCATATTGCAACGATTTATTTCTTGTCGTCATTCATCCCAAAGGCACTGTTGTTTCTGACGCACATAATAGATGAAATGCGTACACTTCCGGCAAGTTTTGATGCCACAACGATAATTAGTCTCTTGCTGCTGCTGTTGTGATGTATCTGCTCCACCATTTGCAGCATTGCTATCTTTAACTTTGCAATACTTTAGACCACAAGGATACCAGCCAATGCAAGTTTCTAGCGTGCATAGGCATGGCGCCCATAGGCTGCTCACTTCATTGCATCGTGACAGTAATATAACTGGAAATTTTTCAGTAGCTGCTTCAAGGCTGGAAATCGAAGAACCTACATACATCAGGGAGAAATAAAAATAGAAAAAGCAATTAAACATTTAGTTTATACGAAATTTGTATTATTGTTCATTATTGAGAAATCGGCATAAATAAAAAATAAAGACTAAATATATGAATATGAGATCAATAAAGGCACTTTTAAATAATATTATGGTGATTATTCTATTAGTTCGAGTTCATTAGAAATTGACTTCAAAAGCTTTTAAGTAAGTGAGTTAGAAAGAATCGAAGACTTTTTGTGAGAAAACCAGGTAAAGAAGAAAATGTGTGAAAATTTTCACATTAACGTAATTATTCCAAACTATCATTGTGATAACATAAATGATCATTTATACTGAAAATGAAGGGTACTATGGGAAGAGATTCCGCGAATCATAAACAAGTTTTGTTTATTATTCTACTTTACTCTTTTACCTGGTAATGCGGACCATGCACGTAAATCCAAATCTCTCACATAAGTTGCATCAGCGGCCTCGGCACATAACGTTTGCAAATGACGCGTTATGGGCAATGAACGATTGAGTTGCACCCATGAAGTCATAATAAAGGTCTCTCGTCCTTTATCCTCTTCCGGTGTGCGTATCGTATACGGGTTCTTTTGACGTAACTTAGCCATGGCATCCGATGAGATGAAATCGCCCTTAATGAATTTTGTGGCAAAGCACATCACCTGATATTGACTTTGACCGCGTTCTTCTTCACCAAGCACAAGGGCTTTCATTATTCGTACCTCCTATGAAATTTAGAGAAAACCAAAAGAAGAGAATTTACATTTTTGAGTTAAGTAATAAATTTTGCTATAAGAAAATTCCAACTTACATTTCGAAAATCAATAACTTGTGTAATTAGAGTACCGTCAGTTTTTTGGAACTCCAATGTTATAAGATCTTCACTTATATTTGAGGTTATGCTTTCTTGTATGACTTCGCCAGCCTATAAATGAGAACATAAAAGTAAAGGAAAATTATTCATTAAATATAAAAGATAAAAAGAATCTTTTGTTAAGTGCTTATCCAGAGGCGCTTCCTCTAATAAACATCACCTTACTCGTTCTCTATATTTTACATAGTAACTTTTTCTGTGAATTATAGTGGTCTTTATTGTTGCTTTCATTGAAATTCTTTCTGTGTCGAGATATGGACAAGAGTCCTTTTATTCCTTTTTGGGTTGCACTGTTACATAAATATTCAAAATGTGAGTCTTAAGATGATAGTGAGTCAGTCAGTAAGAGGGCGCCACTAATATATTAATAAACTCTCGCCGAAACATTAAAAATAATAAAAGTCAGCATCAAACGAAAGGACCAAATAAACGAGGAGCAAGTGAGCCGGCAAAGCAAGCGAAGAAAAACATAAGCTATGACGTCGCGACGGCCATGAACTAAATTGCAGTCGAGCATTTGTGGCAATGGATATGAGAGTTGAAAACATCGAGGAGTAGAGCAAAGCAAAACATAATGAAGCAAAAACCAAAATTAAACAGCAACGAACTCAGAGAAGAACACAGTATAGTCATATGTTGGAAAAATAAACGAGAAATAGAAAAACATCATCATCATCATTATCATCACTTTAAGAGGGATAACAATAGCAGTATCTTCTGAGACCGAGCTAGGCTGGCTGCTTGTTTGTGGGACTAAAGAGAGACTGAAGGTGAAAGAGAAAAGCATGAATAGAAGAAGGGAAGATAAGTTGTCTTGATGTAAAAATCTAGTTCAACAAGGACAAATAAACAAACAAACAAACAAAAAACCGACAGATAAACAAACACGTGCTCAGCACCATGATGGGTAGAACCACGGAAGCGATTATGTGGGGCTGTGAGTTTGGAGCGCATGTTGTCTTTAATGCATACAAGTACAAAAATAGCAACAAATGTAAAATGTGAGCAGACTAGAAAAAAAAAACAACAATACAACTTTGACGTAGGCAGAAAGAAAACCAAGAAAAGGAAATACAAAAATTAAAAGCAACTGAATTGAACCAAAAATGAAAACAAAGCACACAGCACTGTGACACTCCGAAAAAGTAGGATTGCGATGCTCAAAAAAGGCCCCACCACCTTGAGGCAATTAGTTTAAATTTCAGTAACATTTATTGGCCAAAGAAAGGGAAAACAAAGGCCTTTGTTACTTGAAGAAGGATGGAGGATATAATTTTATTTATTTTAAAAATCGATTTTGAATTTGGAAGGGAAAATTATTGTATTGTAACACAATACACTTGCATTTGAAACCATATATATTAGAAATAACCAATAAAGTTATAAATAATAATAAAATCATCAATTATTTATATAACTGTCCCTGTATTATCTGGTACCACCAGAATCGGAGATAGATAAACACGAAGGTGTTTCTAGCAATATACTCGTAGTCTAGGCTAATATTGATTGCTCTCTTTCATGGTCTCAAGAATAAAAGAAGTAAAGGTGACACATAAAAAAAATCACGGTCTTATTCAAATCCAAAGAAAACAAAGAATATTATCCTCTTAAGCTTCTTGAACTCACGAGGTAAATCTGAGAAACTAAGAACGTAAGAAAATGAAATGAGGATCAATGTAATGTATAAAAGAAAAGTTCAACATTATTTTAAGGAAAAGAAATAATCAAAGAAAATGATGAAAACCAAAGTGCAAGTACAACTAAGAATATCCAAAAATAACTAATCTTTTTGCTAAACAGAGTTTGTATTTTTATGTTTTCCTTTTGCAACTTTCATTTGGAAAATGGTTACTATTGTCTCAGTTTTGTCAATGTGGCATTTCTTGTTGTCGCTGTCAGTTCTAATCAAAACAAGATATGAATGAATGAAGAAGGAAGAGAAACATGGGTAAAGCAGAAGCAACAATACCGAATTTAATATTTATAGAGCACAGAAATCATTTTGTTCTACTTTTTATTTATTTTTCTCAGTTTCAGTGCAATGTAAATAACATTTTGCCAGAGGCAAACATCATTAATGCCTGATGGCGATGCTGATGCCAAAAGAAAGAAAAATTAACAAGTGGAGCTCAGCAGTGGAGCTAAACTAAGCAGAGGCAAATAAATAAATAAAAGTGGAAACTAGTAAAAACAAACAAGTTCAAGGACAATGCGGCGGTAGTGACACACAAACTTACTAATCTACTACTCACATTTGCGCACAGCGCCGCAAAATAGGCAACATATTTCATTTCATTTCCTTTCTGAACTCTTTTTCCTTTTGTTTTTGTATTTTTATTTTATGAAGCAAAGCAATTGAAAAATTAATTTTCATAAGCAAATAAAAACTGTGAAAAATAATAAATTATTTTAACCATTTGCAAGCGAAAGAGCGCTTGTAGAGACAGGCTGAAAGGAATGTATGAGAACAAGGCACGTGTGGACACAAATAAAAGCAAACAAAAAACCAACTGAGAGAATTTAAACAAAGGGAGGATCTCAATACGAGTGCATTTATTTACTTGTAATAATTGTTGGTGTTTCTTTTCGTGTTACTTAAACATTCCACGTCGCATTCTCAAATGTTATTTTGATATTTTATGAATTAATTCGCTATTAAAGAGTAGAGTTTGGGAGAGACGGAAGTGATGTGTTCCACCCAAACATATTCATAATGCCCCACATAATGACATAATAATAAGATTATCAAGATTTGCAAGTTTATTCATATTTCACAGTTTGTATTGAAAGAAATTTTTAAGGAAAATGAGGAAAATGTGTCACAAAGCATGAAAAACCAGTAAAGCAAGCAATCGATTTGCTGTTCCATCTTACCTGATTTTATTTTTAATAAAAGTATTCATTTTATTAGTATTTTGAATTGGTTTTTCTTGTATGGGAAAATACAGTTCAATAACAGATAATCAAAATTGTAATCTAATAATATTGTGTTTAGAGTATTCACTCACCTGATTCTGTGCTTTAATCACCAATTGACCATGAACACCTTCACCACTCAGCAAAATCAACATTAAATTGAAAAGAAAAAATATAAAAGAAATGCGTAGGCAATGCAATTGGTTATCGGCATTGCTGGGTCTGAGAATAGTATTTTGAAGAAAAAAACACCGGCACTTCATTGCAGTAGTAGTATGTTTCCTTTTGTTTTGATTTGTAGTTTTGCAGCAGCTGTGACTGATGAAATTGGTGCTGCTGCTGCTTCTCTTGCTGCATGTTGCAAATTTGTTGTGTAGAAAAGGCAGCGGCAAAGTTGGAGCTACTAAACCATGAGACGGCATTATGATGGTTATTCTCAATGTTCATGTTGTTCTTTTCGTTGTTTTCACATGTGACTTTCTTTAAATGCATTTTGTTAATTTCATTTATACCAGTTTTTACATTCTTCAGCATGCAAATTATTATTTCATTTTATTACATGTTTCACTAACATTTTTCTTTTAAGATTTTTATTTTTTTTCTTGCTTTCACTTCTCAGAAAATTAGAAATCATTTCTATCAAAAGGAAACTTAGAAAGTGACAATCTTTTCATTTGTTTTGTTGTTCTACCATTTGCTATTACCTTTGCTTTTTTACACATGCAGATTTGTGAATTTTTTTTGCACAACAAGACTTTTTTATTTGCTTTGCTAATTCACTAATTCACTATTTTATTATATCTAATTAATATTAACTTTCACAAACTTTTTCATTGGCGTCTGACTGTTTTCTGCCGCATCTGGTTTTTCATTTACGTAGAATTTTTTTTGTTTTTGTTTTTTTTAAACACTTTATTTTATATCTCGCACATAATCTCACTTTTAGTGAAATGCACTTTTCCTTTCAGTCAGACGCCGCCATCCGCCATTTCAAATTTTACAACCTATCGCTTTCGTTGAATGATTTAAACTGACTCTCTCAAGAGCGTCAACTAGTCTTAAGTAAGTTGGCAGTGTTTAAATTCAAATGTGGTGAATTTCACTTTACTTTGTGGTGAAAATGAATCGTGAACACTCTCAGTTAAGCATGCTACAGCTAACGAAGATGTTCGAAATCGAAAGAGAAAATTTACAAGCACAATTGAACTTGTTTAGAAGATGAAACCCAAGTAAATATTAATTTTCTTGTGTTGTATTAAATATTTCTTCCTTAGAATGACAAAAGTAAACTTCCTGCCTGTGAAGTTTATATATTTGTCTGACTGACTCGTTTTCTTTCTTCTGTCAGCTGTTACTAATATTTGCTTTGTTTGAATTTTGGCATTGTTGCAACATAATATAATTTACCGATTCCACCAATATCTAGAATATAAGAGGAATAGAATGAAACTCAGGCTTACTTGCTTTGTATCTGAATTGGTTTTCCTATTAGTTTCGTTCTCTTCTTAAGTTAAAACTTTTGTTGTCGTTCTCAGTATTTATTTTCACTTCTTGCTATTGTTCTTGGTTTTGTCAGCAATTAACATGTTGCCGACACTTGCAGCTGTCCCTAACTGCTACTTTTGTTGTTATTGTTACGATTGTTCCCGCATGCAACTTTCTTGTCGTGTAATGTCACACTTTCATTTTTCTTATTGTGCTTATAGTACAAAACAGATCGCTGCAGGCACACTACGTCTGTCACTTAAGTGTCATCACCACTGAGCATTCCTTCTTCTTTTGGGAATGAATAAGTTGCTACTTCACTCAATCCCACATACTCCAGTGCAACCCAATATCTCAACACTCAACTGCTGGCAACTACTTCGTTAACTTTACTCCAAGCCAAAGCACTTTGCTGCTTCTTTTTCGTTTGCTGGTAGTTTATACTAGAATATAATATTTCTTCTTTCCATCTCTATGGGATCCTTTGCTAAGTAGAGCATTGTCTGTCATTGTTTGACTTGCACATTAGCAAATGCACTTTTCCTGTCTTACTATCACTCTCTCCCTCTCTCTCTCGTAGTCTCAGTGACTCTTCAAAAAAGAGTTAAGTGTGCAGCACTCAAAGGATTTATGTATATGAATTGAGTTTACCATTTTTGTATTTCACATTTTTATTCATTTTTTTTTAAAATAAACAAGCATCTTTTCTTATAAAAAATTTTCTTTTCTTTTACCATTGATATTTTCAATGCAGTTTTCTATTGCCATATTACTATAGCGTAGTGTTCTTTAACATGAATATTCTTTTACTACAATATTATTTTTTTCTTATTTTCTTAAGTAAAATCGAAGACATGTCCAAAAAACAAAAAAGTTTTTCTATAAGATCCTGAATTTTTATGGTGGGTTTGTATGGGACGTACTCCTCCTAGATAGCCGATTTGGCTGATTCCAATAGATATATAGCGCTTATATCAAAAACTTATAGTATCTAAATTTCAGTTTGATAGAACAAAAACCAATAAAGTTTTTTGAATAAGAACTTGAATTTTAATGGGAGTTTGTATGGGAGGTACCCTCTCTAGTGGGCCGATCAAACTGAAATTTCGACAGTATAAGTTTTTGATGTATACTCAAATTTCAAGATCGTGGGATTTCTGGATCGTATAGCTGCGATACAAACTAAAATATTTCTTGTATGGGGACCCCTTTAAGTTTTCGAAAATATTTTAGTTTTGGTATTTGTTGTTGATGCCCGGATGGAACTACACCTTTTGTGAAAATTTCAACTGTCTAGCTATTGCGGTTTATGAGATATGACTCGAGGATGGACGGTCGGTCGGACGGACGGACAACGAAGTCTCTGCAATAGAGTTCCTTTTGGTACACTTTGGGTCAGGAACACCAAAAATCAAAAAGAGATGTGTCACTTTTAGTAAAACACAACTGGGCCTTACTTGCAATTAAAAGTTCGAACCATCGCTATTAATCGGTTGAATTACATTTCTGGTATTACATTTTACTTCGCTTTACCCAGTATTTTGGACAAGGACTTACAAAATTCCAGTCACTTATCAAATGAACAGCAATGCAAACCTTCCTGGCCTTGTCCTTAGAATTATTATAAGTAGAGTCTGTCGGGAGCAGAACAAAACAAATTTTAATTTTTATACTATGAAATTAAATTAAATTAAATTACAACTAACTTTCCGAGCTGAAGGTCATTGTAGCTATTGCTCATAAAATATCTAAGTTATAATTTTTAATTATAATCTTAGTTTTATAATAAATAAATAAATATATTAGTATTTGATTGAATTACTAATTTTCAAACATCTCAAATTCTTGCGGTGGCTAAGTTTTATTAGAAGTAACATGCAAAGACATTTTAAGCCTGAATATTTTAGTGTAAAAGACTGTATCCTTGGCAGGGATGTTTGTAAATTAAGATTTGTCCTAATTGCTATCGTTCCTTACTCACTTCCTTTGACATCCTGTTATTTGCTTTCAGTAGTCATGGCAGAACTTGTGCTAAATCTTAATACCAGAAATTATTGTAACAAACAAAACGCAACAAAGAAATGAAGACAAAATAAGGAAAAGCTTGATGGATGCAGAATAAGGCTTAATATTACAATATTTCAAACAACACAACAAGTGAACAAGTTTCAAAGTCATTAAGAAATTTTAATAAAAAAAATAGATATGTAACCGGTGGATATATTGTACATAAGATGGAAATAAAGATTTCAAACTCAGTAAAATACTCAATGGTTGATAATATTTCGTTTTAAAGCTCCAGAACAATGCTGTTTCATGAGCATATTGACATTCAAATGTTTGAGGCTGCTCAAGCTTTAATAAATAAACACCCGGTTATTTTTATGGAGACAACAAAGAGGCGCTTGAAAGTATGAAACACAAAACAACACAAAATAAAGCAAGCAAGCAAAGCAAATGATAAAGGAGAGGCAAAAACAGAATCATAAGGACTATTATGACCACACTCAATTACATGACCCCATTTCACAATCGTACTCAAACACTTAGTAGGAGCTTACTCACACTACCAAACAATAGAAATAAAGATTAACGTCAAAGTTGAACAACTTCAAACTTTTGTACAAAGCAACAGCAAATTGATGGTGGATTCTTTGGCTATTGCAAAAAGTCGGGGGAAAAAACATGTAACACAAAAATTTGTGTTCGAACATGAATTTTTTTTATGTTTTTTTTTTTTTTTTCGCCAGTGGCAGCTTTGTGCAATCAACGAAAACGTGTTTTTATATTGATTACTGTTTCATCCTTTCGATAATTTTCACTTTGTCACTACATGGTATTGCTAAATCTGATGCTGAGATTGCTTGGTATTGAGGATGTGTACCAAAGATCTGTTGTAATAAGAAGAGCTAGAAATGACGAAAGCAATGTTGATTCAGTGTATGGATGCGTATCTGTGAATGCATGCATAAGTATAGGTTGAGCATTGCATTTCTATCTAACTAGCAACCTACATTCTAACGTACATACTATTTCACATGCTTGTTGCCAAGAAGTTGAAACATTAATCAAAAGCGAACATTTCATAGTTCATCCATTCTATTCTGAAGGTATAAATGAGAAGCGCATTTATCAAGATTAATTTTTTTCTTTTCAATATTCTTCGGCTTATAAATTTCTGCACTTCACTCGGTAATTGATACTATTTTATATCCTTCATCAGGAAATTGTACAGACGGACAGACTTATGCCCAAATTCACACATTCAATTGTTGTTATGTTGTTGTTAGTGTTGTCGCTTGGAAAACGTGACTTTTGTGAACGTCCAAAGGCATTTGGTTTTTGTGATTTTTTTTCAAACCTCAGTAGATGGAGAATACCAATTTTAGAGGAGCAATGAACATTTCTTATCAGTTGACCTTTTGACTTTTTCATGCGGCTTATATGTGTCTTCAGTCAGTTGTTGTGACTTTGAGTTGAACCTTCTCAGTGGCACATTATCAGTTGACCTTGATGAGGCTTAGACTCCCTTCCCCTTCCTCTATTAGCAAGAATTATTGTCAAATATTTTATGATTATATTGTTATAAATGCTATTCACATGAATGTATTATTGTTGTTGTAGTTTGTGATTTTCAGATTCTTAGATAAAGGCGAAAGTTTTACAAATCTTAACTCCATTTATTTTCAAATTTTAATATGTCGTTCTTTTGAGGTTCTTATTAAATAGGAAAGACTACAATTGTTTGCATTCCAAATTTCTAAATTTTTAGTTTATGCTTTTGGAGGCAATTTGAATCTGTGTTTATAAGATAAAACCGATTTCATTTTCTTTTTTTTTTGTTTTGTCTGGAGGCGAACGACAATTCAGCATCCGCTCCTTTGCCCTCTTCATCCACGCACAAGCGCTTGATGAAAGCCAAATTTGTTATGCAGTTGAAATGCACCCTGTGGAACTCACCAAGGCATTCAGACTGACAGGCAGGCACTTAGTTGAGTTCTGCCTTGTTTTCTTCAATTTTCACAAAAAGGAATTTTAATGTGTTTTTTATGTTTCATCATTCGTGTCCTTGCCATACTTCAATACTTAAATATTAAAATCTTTCATTTTTAATACAAAATGTCACTTTATATCTTACAAGTGACACAACTTTAAAATGGTTTTGAATGGGCTTTTCATTCCATAAATTTATCATATTTTTTCCATTCACAACTCAACTCAACTCAACTTCTTCACTCTACTTCCGTTTCTTTGTGCTCCATTTTAGAATCGATATTGTCGATGATGAATTTTTCGGCTGCCAAATTGTCGTTTATAACGAAGCTGCCTTCTTCTTTGACCGTTATTAACGTGCGCATTACGTGGGTTGGGAAAGGCTTAAATCAAGTGGAGACCTGGAAATACAAAAAATAGAACAAACAAAGGGAAAATAAACTACTTGAGTCTTGGTCCTCGACTGTTCTTGGAGACAAACTAGTCTGCCACTGGTAATGTTGATGGTGGTGATGATGACGATAATCAAGTCTTGATTGCTAGTCAAGAGCAATAATTGCTGCCAAATTGGCGTACCAAGGACTGTCAGAGTGGGCAAGTCGCCAACGTCAACTTAAAAATAAAATAAATGCGTGTAGAAGTTGGTAAGTGCGGGGAGTAGAAAAATAGAGGAATGAAGGCTAGGGAAGGTGAAAAATCCAGCATCTATTAGTAACTTTGAAAAGGTAACTGAAGCACAAGTGGTAAAATGTGCGAACAAAAATATTTAAAGACAACACCAAAAACTATAAGAAATTGGTGGTAAAAGCAAACTTAAATGAAGGGATAGCTGAAGAACAAATAGAAAGGGAGTTACTACTATGTATATATTTCATTTAATGGATGAATTTACTTTGTCGTTCTGCCAAGTTTTCTTCATTTAACGCAGGATAATTTCTTCGTATGCAGGAAGGGAAGCTTGGTTTGGTTTTACAGAAAGCAAAATTTAATTTTTCAGGTAAAGTAAAGGAGTAAAGGGAAATTTTAAAAGGATTCATTTCTTGTTTTGGCTATTGTTAATGTTTCTGTTTTTAATAACAATAAAGCATGCAATAATACAATAAAGTTTTCTTGCTAACACGAATACAAGCAAAAACAGAGATGTGCAGATCCAAAAAAAAAAATACCAACACATTGCCAGATGCTCAAGTCACAAAGAAGAAATGTGAACTACCGGAAATAATGTGGCTTGTACACCTTTTCATACCCTTCACTGTATTGAGGACAGACATTATCACTTTCCTTTGATGTTTGTAATTCATAGAATCTAGAGTAAGATAGTTTTTCTTTTATGATGATGATCCCTGATCCAACCGACCAACATTTTGTCGATGTTTGGATCTTAGATTTTGCAGAAAACAAACAAAACTCATTTCATTATCGAATAAGGTTGATACTGCAGATAGTTCCCAGAAAAATATGCGATTCAAAGCTACTCGTAGCTAAGTGATATTAAAAAAAATAATTCAATTTAATTTGAAATGGAATTAACTCAACTTATGTCAAAAACTAAGTGTGCGTGGCATCGGCGAACCGAAAGCTTTGTGAAGTTGTAACTATGTTCGCTATTTCATTTTTAATAAATTTTTCTTTGTTTTCCTCGATATGAATATCATACAAACATGGGATTCCTATCTGCACTTGAAGAGCGAAACAAAGAAACGGCCTTGTTTTGTTCCATGTGCCTTTTTTCATTAAATTTCTCTCCACCATATGTGTCAAAATAAAATGAAGTGGCCAGATCCAGACCGCACATCCATACACACTGAGGTAGGTAGGTATAAACATATTTTAGGAAACACACAGAAGAACACAATACCATTATCAACAGCACCAGCAACAGCAGCAGCAGCAAAAGGAAACAAATCTATGGCGAAATGTGCCAACCTTGCGAAGTAGCGTGTTTCAGTTAGGTGAATCTTCCTTCACTTGAGTCCATCAACAACAAAAATAGCAACAACTGCAACAAGAAGGACGATATTATATAACAAGAGTAATAACAACAGCAGCAGCATCATCAGTAACAACGAAAAATTTACCATTGGCCTCAGTCTCAGTCTCGTCACTAGCGCCTTAATGTATGCAACGTCAAAAACGAAAAGAAGAAAATTGCCATCAACATCATCAGCAACCTCCGGATCAAAATCCACAACCTCATGTGTCTTGGCTTTAAAATAACTAAAACAAATCAAGAAAACAAAAAAGAATATGCCCACAGATTTTTTACCAATAAAATTTTCAAGTTGTTGCAAAGTGTAGACAATTTATATTCTATGTGATAGACAGACATTGGATAATTAATTTTAATTTGTGTGGTTTTACTTATATTTCATGTCACTAAAACACCATTAGCACTTGACTCGCAATTTACTTGATGACCATTGAAAACCTGGAACAGCATCACCATATAAAATATGTATAAAGTAAATATATTCCCCCCTAATGGTTCTTTGCTTGCTTTGCGATTTGTGTAGTTTTCAAGGCAACAATTTCCTATATCCTGAAGCTCTTTTTATACATTTTACTATATGGCTATACCATTGGGCACTTGACATATATTGCCATTATATTTTTGTCATAAGTATTCATGTTTATATTAGTAATAATTGGTATGTTGTGCGCCAACGCCTTGGATGGTCAACACATTGAACAAAAATAAACTGTGTTTTTGTTAGCACATTCTGTCAGATCAATTCTATTGTATATATTTGTGTCCCATACACGAGTTAAGCAGAACATAATCTATGGTATATATGTATTGTATTATAGACCATGATAACTAATGAAAACCCAATTTTGTTTCCAACTTTCTTTTCTTCTCTTGTTCTTTTTGTTTCTGAAGTAAAGCAAAGTAATGACCCTGAACTCATATGTTTATTGAAGAAACTTTTCTAATGATGTTATTAGGTCTTGATGCATGAGGTTCCTTAGGTTAAGACTGTTTCTTCTTTAGTCCTTTCGGAAGCATATATTCATCCAACTTAGTATTGTACCGTGAATGTTATTGTGTTAATTATAGTTGTCTTCCTCAGGCTGTTTTGGCATAAATTAAAAGTTTGTTGGCGTAAACAGTACATCCAATTTGGAATGCAGAATTTTACTGATTGGATAATTATGGTAATGATGAAAATAATGATGGTGATGTTAATTTATCGTGACTAATTGTGTTAAACCGCATACAACAATTCAATGGTAGAAGAAACCCAACATAGAAGCAACCAACCTATCGATTCATATTCATCACCATTTGCATAACTTAAAGTTTGCAGTATGTTCTGTAATAATACGAAAAGACACACGCCATCACTTAACAGGATAATAAGGGAGACTGTAGAGGACCAACAGGAAATCGGAGAGATTGAGGGATAATAGAGAATTTGTATGGAAGATGAAGAAGATGTTGAAAATAATTAAAAACTTTTTGTAAGGTGATTAAAAAGTAATTGTAAAAATAAAAGCAAGCGAAGAGAAGAACTCATTTCAGTAAGAAGAAAGGAAATTAAAAGTAAAGTAATAAAAAAAGCAAATACAAATTTAATACAGTTCTAGTTAGAAGGAATTTCTCGAATGAAATCGATAATTTTCAGGGACTTTTTGGAAAGCTTTCACTTTATATTTAAAGGAGATTATTTGCTGGAAAATGGAAACTGAGTTGAATAAAAGCAGATCAAACTTTAAAGGAAAAGATTAAAAAAAAACTCATTGGTATGACTGAAATTAACAAGATGCAGATATTTAAAAATTAACACTTTATACGTTTACAGCTAAGCGAAAGATCCTCACTTGTACAATGATAAGGATACAATATCCCACCTTAGTAATGAATCTTCGACTTCAAAAGTTTGTAGATAAAATTATCGAATTATTGTTATTAAGTTATTTATTTTTCATCTCAATAATTTGGAGTCATTATTTTTACAACGTTAAGTTCGATTTAAACTTGAATAATTTTATTATTTTTTTAAACTCTGAAGGAATTTATAAACACTTTTCCAAACTTTCTAATGAAAACCTAACGTCGTTTTTAAACGAAGAAGAATTGAATAAGGGAAGGTATGTTCGTATAAGATTTGAGAAAAAAATGAATAAAAACTCTTCCGACCTTTATCATCCTCTAACCTATTTTTTTTTTTTTTGCACCATTTTCTCATTTGCTTTAAAAAAGGTACAGAAAGAGAAAAAAGGAAAAGAAAATACTTCAATGCCGGAGCCATCTGAGTCGAAAAAGTAAAAACACGCCAAATGTTGATAGACCGAAATTCCCTTGCTAAAGCATATCATGAAAGACAAGAAACATATAAACATATATTCACATGACTTTATACATAGGTGGTAGTCATCTGTACTTTGTGCAACATTCGTTTCTTTGATCATTTTCCTTTGGGTTTTGTATCATAATATGCCATAAATAAAAATTTCACTGACAAAAAAACCAGACACAAGAAATGGTGAGTGTATAAACCTAGCAAATAAGTACCAGAACACACATATAAATACATGTTGATATGATAAGTTTCCGAATATGGGAGAGTGTTTTCTTTTTATTTCCATTTGTTGCCTACAAAAGGCAGCTTTTTGATTTATGTCGACTCTCATTCTTAGGTTGAGTCTATGCAAATATTTTCCGTAAGTGTTTTTCGTATCCCATTTGCTTTTTTGTACATCGTCTTAATATACTTTGGTATTTTCAATTTTTATTTATCTATATTTCTATTTTTTGTTCACATTTTCTATGCCTTATATTGAATTGTGGTTTATGGCCGTTTAGTCCCATAAAAATATGTTAATGCTCTAAATAAAAAATTAAATCTTCTTCTATCTTAACTACAAGTAAGTAAATGAACCCAAACTACTTTAATGGCTTAAAATTTTCTATTTTTTGTTATTTTTAATCAGCTTTTGCCTACTACATATTTCTTAGCAAAACAGTGCGTGAGTTTCTAACATTTCTTATATCTGACAGCGTTTCGTTAATTGATTTGTATTTGAGAGTTGAAGATAAATATTGTGACAATTTATGAAGTGCCGGTACTTGGAAAACCAAATTAATATTACTCATACGCACAAGTTTCTGTGTGTGTGTGTTTGTGTGTGCAGTTTGAATTTCACTTTTACAATTTCTTATTTTTCACGAATTCGCAATTATTTGTTAATGAGCTTTATCACTCTACAATCAGTCAGAGTGGCAAATTGGTAAGAAGGTAATAACATTTGTTAAGGCGTGAAGATACGCAAAAATGAAGATACCTTTGCACACAAATATGGGTGTGTTTGTTTTTTCGTCGTTTTGATTTTTAATAGAATTTGATTCAACATAAAAAATTTTCTCACCTGTAATTCTTGGCTTAATTTGACTGTTGGAAAATGCCTATAGAATATCCTTGCTGTTTTTGTTGTTGTTGTCAGCGCCATTCAAATTGGCAGCAACATGTTTTTAATATGAATTTATTTGAAAATAATTAAAGTTGAACTACTTTATTACTTTTTCATACTAAAGAAAAGCCTAAGAAATAAATAAGCAATTGGAGGAAAATATAAGTTAATAAGTCACTAGCAGATTTTTATAGAAAACCATAAAATTATCATCACTATTTTGAATGCAATCACATTTTTATTTCTCTTCACTTGTTCAATGATTGAATTGAATCCATTAAAGTCCTATACAAATTTATTTAAAGCCTAAAGCTAATTTAAAGAAATTGAAAAAGTCTTAAAGAAAAACTAAACATTCCTTGATTTATAAGAATCGTAAAATTTGCTATTTTTGCTGAAAAAAAAAAATGTTAAATGCAATAAAATTGATCAAAATGTTAATAAGAAAATATCCAAAAAATATTGCTGACTACAAACTTTCCATTAACTTCTTATAATATTATATATTAAACTTTCTACAATGATGACATACATTCTTTTTCCACCACCTTCCTTCTCGATGCCTTGGACAACTACAAATAGATGTTCATTCGAATAAGAACCTCAACAACAACATTGTCAGGGAATCTAAGAACGAGAGAAATAGAGAAACTAAAGAATGAGTTTGAAAACAAATTGAAAGAACAATTAGCATTCTTTGGGTTCTTGTTATTGTTATTGTATATATTTAACATATGATATTTCTGTAGCTTTGTGGCTTTCCCATTTTACTCAAACTATTATTTCATTCCTTCAAATACCAAATATTCAAGTTACTACTTGCCTTCTGTTAACATATTTCCACGTCTCATTTCTCATTATTATTCTATTGTACAAGTATTTTCTGTATTTGTATGCACAATATATTTATTTTTATATTCTTCGTCCTTTGGTTGTTTAGTTGTTCATAAATTGGGAAATGTATCGAGCTTATAGAAGTCTATTAAGTTGATGGTTAGTAATTTAACAAACTTGCAAAATTGCTAAAAAGTAACAAATGCTCAAGTTTTCGTTCAAATGAGTTTTCTTGTTTTTCCTTTATCCACTCACTTTCTAACTCATTTACTCATTCAATCACTTTGTCGATTTGATTGCTTGCCTGCCTGTCTGATCGTAGGTTTGCCTTACATTTTCTTGTTATTGTTGTTGTTCCATTGAAGAAGCGTGTGCAACATGCGGCAAAATGTTGATAAGAGTAGATTTGATGCTGATAAAATATTTTTAACACAACTTCGCCACATTTTTCTTCTTGTTTCACTAAACAAATGTAAAAAAAAAAAAAATGTTAATCATGTCACAAAAAAATAGCAGAAATATTCTGTGAAAAAGGTGCGAGTTGCAGAACTAAGAGATAAATACTTTTGCGGCAACACTATGAAATATGGAAAGTGGTTAACCGTCAGCATTTTTAAAAACTATGAGTGACAGAAGCTGAGATAGTGGACCAAGGACTCTAACCAAAACTAACAAACGAAGTGAGCAAGCAGAGCAACGCGGAATGCGGAAACTGTCGTACCATGATGACAATCATTATGATGATTATGATGATGATGGCTACAACAGGTAAATGCAACTATAAAAATACAAAAACAATTTTTAATACTACATAGTAGAACATTAAAAATGAAGTCAGAGAAACAGAGAAATTTGTAAGAACTAACTGCATTGCGTAAAGCGGAAATGTCGACATTTTTCACTTTTTGTTTCCGTGAAATTTTCCTCGCATGTGCTCAACCAGAATTATTATTATGACGATGATTATGAAAAGGATAATGATGATGTTGGGGACAATGACCATGATTATTGTTATTGCATTATTATCGTTATTCCTTTGCTTTCTCTGCACTTTACTTTTAATTACTTTTCTTACATTTTTAATTTATGCAAAAACAAAGTAAACAAAGATATATAAATTATAAATTTAATTTAAACAGAGAAAAACATTATTATTTTCTGACCTTTGAAATTTAATTTAAAAAATAATTCTATTTTCTTTGATTCGTTGAATATTTTTCTCTTTCATTATTTTACTATGCAATTTTTTAATTTTTTTTGTATGCTTGCACTATTTTTCGCGCATACATAAGCAGATTTGCTTTCCATGTAAACAAAATCAACCCAAGATATATAAGTAAGTATATATTTTTCTATATTTCCTTTTCGTTTTTGTTCCCATAGTAAACAGAATACTACAATACTTTTATTTAATGGAAAAAAAAAGTGCAAAAAAGAACAATGTTATGATTTTAAATTCTTTTATTTATTTTTCATCAAAAAATATCAAAGTTGCTTTATACTGCACTTTATAGAACTTTCTCATGTGTGTGTATTTCTCCTCAGTATTTAAAGAAAAAGTTTCATTTTCAACAAATGCAAATTCCCAGAATAATTTTTTATGCAAACTCCACACGTTGCCATATGGACAATTTACATACGATATAAATATATATATACTCGTATATAGATAAATGAATAGAGAGCAACAACAATGTAATATTGTCATTGTGTATTGTGAGTATCCATCTTTTTGAAGAAGATTTTTGCTACATAAAATTTTCTCTGAATTAAATAAATATTTACGGTGATTTAACAAAAATCGAAAGTGAAAGAAAGTCTCTTTTAAAATAAATTTAAAAATTTTAGATATACGAGTATGCCGAACGTGAAGTATTGTACTCTTCTATTGTAAGTTTTCCAATAGCATTGAAATATATAAGAAACAAATACACAATAAAATTTTAAAAGTAGTTCTTTCAGAGATTACGTAAAGCTTTATTTCAAAGGATAAGTACTGATACGATGAAACACAGAGGGCAAGGGAGTGGCACAGTAAGTTTCAATGAAGTGTAAAGGAACCATTAACAACAAAGAAGGGAAATCTTAGTTTACTTATTGAAGTCTTTTAATTTCTTTTATAGAATAATGTAAGCAAGTTAATTTTCTCTCATTATTGGTAAAGAGAAGCCAGTGTCAGTAACCAAATTACCAAATGCCATTCATCCAACAAACCCAAAATTACTTTTATTACATTGCTTATTCAATTATTGATATTATTCTATTCCATTGAGCTTGTGCAACAGCTTCTGTTGATTCCTGAAATTTTATTATTATTTTATAAATTCTTCGTCCTAAAATTTTATAATAAAATCATGTTCCCATAATTCATTATTTGGTTTTTGGCAAAGACAAACAAAATATAAATCACTAAGAAAACAATAACCATCACATCCAATACCAAGAACTTTCAATACTTAACTTATTGTAGTTTCAATTATTAAAAGTCAATTTGGAATAAGGAAAGCATTCTTCATTATTTGATTTGATTTTCCTTGATTTGATTCGATTAAATGGGATTGTATGTTTGATTATAAATGCATATCTTAAACAAGGGACCAATTAGTCCAAGGAAATTCATTCATTCATTCATTTAAAATACACAAATTGCCTAGAGAAGACAAGAAGAAATGAGCAATACAGAAACATTGAGTTAATGTTAAATAATTCAGGTTTTCTATAATATTTGGAAAGAAGATAAATATGTAGATATATTCATATATTGAAAATGTTGACTAGTACAAAAAAAAACATAAATTGGAAACTGAACTTATTAAAAGACAGAAGACAGTAAGACGCATAAATACGAAATCTTAATCTATAATTAAGTGACTGATTGCATGAAGAAGGAAATGTTAAAAGAACAAGCAAATAAAATGTCTATGGTAGAAGATACCAAACTCAGGTTTCTTCTAAATGCATAGGAAAAAGAACATGAGCATGATAAATTGCTTCATTTCTTATATAAAAATTCATTGTTATACCAAAATATTCTCAGAATATTATATTTATGTGATTGTTTGTGTAATATTTCAGATAAATAATAAGTACCTACAATATCAAAGATGAAGAATATAAAGAAAATGAACTGATGCAAATATAAGGAACTAATATAATTTACCAACTTCTGTTATCATCATGATTTAAGCAAATGTATATTAATCTTTAGTGAGTAAAAAAACTCTCCACTATTGATGTCTACAAAAGACTTTTAATTAACTGCACGGATGGTTACATGGGTATTTAGTTAATCATGGAACGGCTCTTGTAAATTATCAATGGCTTTAACACCAAGTAAGAAACAAGAAAATCAATAGCTGCTACCAAGGCCCATTCCACCATAGACCCAATTTTATTAAGATCTGGTTTTTGACTTAATTTCCAATGATTGTTTTTGAGGTCGAGTGAAGCTTTGCACATTTTAGGGGATGGAAATTTGGAAGTAATATTAAGGCATTAATATATAACGCCAATAAGTTGTGGTTTAAAGACTTGATTTTTCATTTTCCCAAAGGAATTTCTTCTTCTTGTTTATTAAATAAACTTGAACTTTAAATAAATTCAAATGATACAAATAATATTTCACTTAACTTAAACAAAAAGAAATTAAATTATATTGAATGAAAATTTTACTGATGACTTTTCACTCTTTCGCTCTCCTCTTTTCTATGTTATGTATTTATAAATCTTTTATGTATCTTATTTCTCTTACAAATTACGAAACTATTATTTTTCTTTTTTGGGTTTCGACAAAACAAACTTTTTGATAAAATGCGAAAGACTACAATAATATCAGCGGTGACATTGTTCTTATCATCGTGGGATGTAACAACAAAACTATTTTCTGTATACAAATCAAATGAAAGTTTCATTTGCAATAAGAGTTAAGCTAAAGAAAGTGAATTTGAATAAAGGAGTTTTACGTTTACCCCATCAAGTTAAATGAACAATAAAATTGTAGGATTTTGTCTAAAGTTTTCCGAGTGTGGCAACAATTTTAATAAAGCTGGAATTATTCCGGTGCATTTGCATCACGACAAAAGAGGAAAATAGCAATTTAACTGTACGTGCGACATAAGCACAACTCTTAAATCATTGAGGGAAACATATTCTATTGTATTTTAAAAGAAAACGAAATGCATTTTTTATCAGAACACTTACCTCAAATTGTTTAAAAATAAAATTGCTCGTTTTATTCATAATAAAACTTAACTTTTATTATTTGCTCAGTTTGACTTTGAATGTCGTCACACAAACTTGATGTCATCCGAGATCTTTAACCCTTCACAAATTAAACAATATTCAAGCGTTAAATCCTATATTCAAGGTACTTTTCAGCTAAAAAGAAAAGAATTCATTGTCTTTTTAGTATCCTTGTCGATATCCTTTGTAATGTTCTCTTTCTGCGATAATCATTATTCTATTCCCTCTTCATGTTAATGTTCGTATATGGAAATCCTCATCATCAGATTGCCACCTTTACTTATTTTGCTTTGGTTTTTATTTTATGGCAAGCGCTGTTCAACTTAACACCTTCACCCTTATCGTATTTGAAAGCCGCCTGTGGTTATTTTGTTAATGCATCCTGCTCAAGCACCTCGTAATAAGTATAATGCTTCATCGCCTCTTCACTTAAGGGCAGACAAGTTTACATTCTAGGACTTAGCTTCCCAATTTCTTACACACACGTTCTGACATGTGTTCCAATTTACACTTAAACTCTGTTTTCTCACAATACACTTGGGAGACTCCTCTAGTCCCATATGAACCCATCAAGAAGATACCGAAGAATAAGAAGACTCAAGCACAACATTGGGCCATGTGCAATCAACGTTAAATTGTTTCGCTATTTTTGTACAACTTTTTCTCTCAATTTGATTGTATTTATTTTCCCCATTTTCTCACCTTTACTTCTTCCTTTTTTTTTTCGTATAAATACATTCACTCGTGCTTCACAGTCAATATATTTGTTTTTTTGCTTTTCTTTCTTTCTTCGTAAAGTAAGTAAAATGGAATACAATAAAATGAAATTACCCAAGGTATGAAACCTCGCTCCTACGTGTATTTTGTTGATACTCAACGCAGCATGCGTGTCATAAGCAAGAAATATCGTAAAAATATCTAAGGATATGTGGATGCCTCGCTAAGGATTTATGTTCTTCTAGATTTCATTAACGGAATAGGAAAAAATTTTATATTCGGTATAGTATATAAATTATTCTATAAAATACGAGCTTATGCATTAAAATCCTTAGATGCATTAAAATTTAAAATTTATATTAAAACTTGAAACATTTATTTCAATTTCAAAAAAGATTAAATAATCTTTACTTCTTCATATCAATTCGTTACTGTTACACAACCACTTCTCCTACTTTATTTCTTATTAAATACATGACACTTTCATATTCTTTTTGTCAATTTTTTTAATGTAATATTTATGAATCAATCTATCAATAATAAAATGTGTTGAGTCCAAAAGCATTTTCTGTAACTACAATAATTTATTTTATTATTTTATTCTTTTTATTTATTTCTTA
>JBAMAW010002019.1:0-26857 GCA_037043295.1 Amiota minor | reverse complement strand
TCAGGTTCAGGTTCATCCTTTTCAGCAAGTAGTTGGAACCTATTACTTTCCAAAATCGTTTTCTTAGCATTATTATTTTTTTGCGGGCTTAGTTTACGTTAATTGTGGATTTGTATGTAGCGGTCGATGCCTGTCTGCACTGCCGCTTTATTTTCCAGAGTCCCGTTTGGTATGCGCTGATTTTGACTACCTTCTGGTGATACAGTTGTCTTTTTGATTGCTTTAGCTTGCGTAGCAGATTTTTTTCTATTGCTTGCTTCTTCTCGTGTTGGGATTTTAATATCGCTATTAAATGTTTGGGTGTTTTTTTTGTTGATACAGTAACTGCATGTGATGACGCAATCAAAGCAGTAGCTGAGAACACTGTTGTTGTTCCTGAAACTGCACTAGCTGTTGAAGTAAAATCTGTGCTTTGTATTGTGTTTGTTGCAGCGTTAAACACAGTTGCTTCTGGGTTTGTATGAAAAGGTGGTTGAGGGGAAGGGCACTGGGCACTCCATGGGAGTGAGCGACTAGTGCTTACTGTACTAGAAGACAGAACAGGAGAGCAAGATCGTGCCCTATCTACGGGCGGCTGAGCGGTTAATAAGGAACCTTTGTTTTTGTTCCTGGTATTATTAGCGACAAACGAGAAGTAAGCATTTCTCGCTGTCATTATTGAAGCTGTTAGGCTTTGATAAAAAGAAAATCAAAGAAAATTTATTAGCTGCGAGGTAAAAGTCCGAAGACGAGTTTAACAATATAATATAATAATTTCCTTATATATTGTAGAAGCTAAATATAACAGATTTGTGCAAATGAGGATCATCTCACTTGAATTTTCACATTTTGAACACCTGACAACATTATATTGTTGTTTAAATGGTGAAAATAATTTAACTGATCTAATAGTCATTAGATTAATATTTAATGATTTTTTCAATTTTTATACTTCTCAGAATTCGTTCACTGTTACGACGTATGGATCACGAACAAGTCCCCTATGAAGACTTGCAACGTAATCTGCATTATGCAGCACGTGTACTTGAAGCTGTTTTTATTGACGAATCAAGGTATGTATTGCCCCCTCAATTTGCAGTTAAAAAAATTTTGAGTAAATTAAAAAGAAAAGACTAAAACATTAAGACATTGCGCTCACATTTAGTATAAAACTAATGGGCTAGAAACATTATAAGTACTACATACTCGTACAAGTTTGTATGTATGTATGTATGTACAATATATCGAAATTCAAAATTTGCATTGGATTGGAACTGGTGAGCTTAGGCTAACTGATGAAAGATCTGAGAAGTAGTATTATTATCATAAAATGGAATTGTCATACATATTAAGTATCTCAATTGCAAATCAAAGTAGATGACGCGTTCATTTCTCTTAATTTGTAGAGCCTGCACTTGATGCAAGCTTTTATAGTTTCGAAAGATTCTAAGCTGAGGATGTTTTATCATTCTTCTCATTCATTTATAAAATCATTCAATAATGAAAGATTTTTAAGGTCTGCTAAACGATATTTTCGCAACTATGCTTAGCCAATGCATTTGAATATCACAGCAAATTTTATTTTATTTTATTACTTGCTTTCTTTACTTTTTCCACTTTGTAAAACTAGTATATACAAAGAATCTTGTTTTAAACGTAATGTTTCTATAATTTTTTTTTTTTCTTTTCCATATAATATATATATATATATATATAAACATGAATGTGTGTATTAAAAAACAAAAAAAAAAAAAAAAATTATAATACCGAAGCCCCACAACAGGTAAAACTAAATTGGGGCAGATTGCATCCTCCTCCGTTGAGAGCGAAGTGTAAGTTTCAGAAGATTTTTCTTTTCCATTCATTCGTTCGTTCGTTCCTTCGTTTTTTTTTTTCCTTTTTAACTACTATAATATCCTGTACTACTTATACTACTTATAAAAAATATACAATAATATTTGTTCTACTACTGTTTCTCGAAAAAGTTTTCTTTTGTATGAAAAAGAAAATAACTCCTATTTTTTGCCTTGCTCTACGCAGTATTCGCTCCAATCATTGCTTCATCATAATCATTGTCTAGTGAACAATCATTACCACTATCATAATCATTATTAGATCCTAACATCATTTAAATATCAATGTTTTTTATTTTATATTTCTTTTGTATTCTCATATTTATACAGTTGAGTACTGTGTACAACAAATTAAAGTTAGATATCTTCGTATGTCTTTAAGCATTACACCACATACATACAACACATAAATTTCAGATAAAGATAACAATACAAAATATTTTACAAATGCACCGTAAAGTTAATTTAGTATATCTAAATGTTGTTGGAAAAAAGAAAATCTTTCGTAATTACATCTAAATGTCAGATCTGTTCTTCTATGTTATCCACCAATTGACTTGACAAACTAAGCAAGTGTGCTAGTTTTATTTTTTCAAAATATCTTTTTCTCTATCTCTCTGATTTTACAATCTATATGAACTATTATCAAGGATTCTAGCTTTATACTATGTCCAAACAATATCTTCAAATATCCAAGAACCCAAAACCCGTTCAACAAACCTTAAGAAGCTTTATATACAATACATATACACTTGATCACACTTAGTATGTATTATACAAGTATTATTCCAAATGGTATTACTCGTATCAAGGGAAGTCCTTCTTGTCCGTTTCTGTGTGTGTCTGTCAAGTAGCCTTTAATAATACAAACCATTATAGTTAAGCAGATTTTAAATTAATTAACTGAAAGTTGTTGTTTATGCAGTTGCTAGTTTTATTGTATAACCAGATACATAATGAAATAACATTACACAGTGAACTTTTTGTAGATAATCAGTTTACTGTGGCTCTCGAGTGTAAACCATTCATCATTTACAAATGTAAATTTTTGGTTGAAAAATTGTATGACAATAGCATAGTTTTCAAGCAATCATCATGAAGATTATAAAATACTTTTCCTAAGTCTGATGTTTTCCTATACCAATTGGAGAGGATGGTAAAGAAATACTAATTTTAACAAAGCAATACATACTCGTATCTTGTGTATTAAGATCTTTGGCTAAATCAAAGTTAACTTTTATTAAATTTTTGTTTTCTATTCTATTCAATATGCTATTTATTTTAATCCTTTTTTAATTTGTACAATTCTGTCATCTGTAAATACAACATGCAACGTACACTACTTACATAATCATGCCAATCTGGCAATCAATTAATTTAGAACATACTCAGGTCATACTATTCCAATAGTATGTAACAACATATCAAATATGTATGTATGCCAGATTTTAAACTCGAGTTTGATAAAAAAGCAAAGAATCCATAACCCAAACAAAATTTTCGTCAGTCAAGTGTGAAACGAAAAGACTGAACAATAAAAAAACTTTCAAATTTTCATTTAATGTATAAAAAATTTAACGACAAAGTTTCAACTTTCACTTGAAAATGGTTTTCATTTTTTTTCCCTTTTTTTTTTTTTTTTTTTTGTAAAAAATTGTTGAAAATATGAAAGCGAACAGAAAACAATGATTTTTTCCATAGCGCCCGTCTAAAATGAACTTTACCAAGGTTATACCTATATGGACATACATTATATATCAACGTGTATGTTTTAATTTACATGGAGTCCCTACCAAGCCCAGCTCAACTCAGCCCAAAAATGGGAGGGATGTATCTTTGTCAGAGCGACAGGATGTGATGCGTGTGTGTGTGTGTGTGTGTTTTGAAGTTGTTTGTACAATAGTTTAAATTAATTGTTATTGTTATTGTAAAATGTCATGCGGGTTGGTAGATCAGGCACATAATAGTATAATATATATAATAGTAATAGTACAAGAGAAGTCAGCTTACGACTCGGTTGTCCACACACACTCACGAACTGAATATTGAGTTTTTATTGCGTTACCCATAGTTTGCTTGTATCCATCCATATTTATGAGTGTCTATATAAAAATTAAATATAAAATCTAAATTGAGTGAACTTCAGAATTGGAAATTACAATAGTAAAAAGTTTTTCGAGTATTCAATTAAAAATATTAAGGACATGAAATAAGAACATATTGATTTTTATGATAAAATTTAGTGCGAGTTATATCATATTTTTAAAATGTGATTTTAGTTTATATTAAAACTACAATAGTTTATGAACGGAATTACTAGAAAACATTAAGAAAAATGTGTGTAAATGTCGATAACCACAACCTAGAAAATATTATGTTTGTTTACACTCATCACAGTGGATTTACTAGATTAATTTTTATGGAAAAGCCACAAAAGAAAAGTGAAATTTGAAACTTGTTCATATAATCTACTCCTACTCACATTAATCAAGGAATCTACACCTTTTTTAATAATGAAAAAAAAAAAAAAGAAACAATGAAACTGATAGAAAATTGTATTTTCTCTTCTCAATGCAAACCTTATTTACCAATCTAAAACAATTTAAACAATCAAATCCTTAAACTACACTGAAACAAAAATGCAACTTTGTTCTCTGTATCGGTTCGCTTGTTACTGAATGCCTCCGTAATTCCGTAATGGCAATGGCGTTTACAAACTCTTGACCAACACCCGTTGCAGTCGACCACAAATTGATAAGGCGGCGACTTCAGAACGCTGTGATGGCAACTGTAAGAATCTCAACTGCAACCAACATAGCCACAGCAATCATCCGGCGGCTGATTCTGAGCTACAGACAGCGGCAATTACCATCCCGACAAGGGGGGAGCAACAGCAACAGAATAACAATAATACACAAAGTAGTAGCTGCAACTTGCATAGTTCTGATTCTGCTAGTAAAGAAGTAACAATTCCAGAAGAGGAAATTGGCTCTGTAGAAACAGAAACATTAGCAGTGGATGAAAAGCCTGTAAATACTGATGATGACCCGCAAGAACCTCAAACGAAGTTGGACTATCATTCGGATGATTCGCAAAATCAAATAAGCATAGAATGTCGAACGAAAGGAGTTTCTTTGGCGCCACAAACGCACAGTGGCCCCACGGGCCCTCCAGATGGCCAAAGTAACCTTATACCCGCCCTAGATACAGTTACCGAATCAGTATTAGAAGAATGTGAACTGTCAGTAGAGAAAAAGGCAGCCACAATTAGCAGTAATAGTATAACTATGCCTGCATTACATAGTATGTTAGCTTCGCCCATGACAATGGCAATTCTTACGAATGCGGGTGGCATTAGTCCAGGTGGTGTGCCAGTAGCAACTAGTCCCAACAGCACTGATGGCACCGGTAATGGCAAAAGTAATAATGCGACCGCACAGAGACAAAAACGCATGCGCATTCCAGCCTGGGCGAGATCAATGTCAACGAATAAAACGTATTAAATGCAAAATGGTTTCTTCTCAAACTATTCAATTAAAATATTATTTAAAATTTTGTTTTTCTTTCGATATTGAAGTTCAACTTGTAATTTTTCTTATTATTATTACATTATAGTTTTATTTGATTTGTCTTTTTTTTTTATTTTAAATTTCGTTAAGAACACAACCTTTTTACTTCTGCTATAAGTCTATTTCTCTATGTCCCTGTAATCAAAAAAAAAAAGAAATATATATATACCTCTAATAACTCTCTCTATCTCTTTTTCTCTCTCTCACATACACACACAGACTTATTCCCTTTCTATCTCTTTCTCTGCATCTGTCTATATATCCTCTTTCTAACTATTAATCTTTCATAAATTGTATCTATCTACATATCTATACAGACATATGTAAAAACTATGTATATGCTTTGAATTACCCTTCTATCTTCTATCTACAACAACAACATTATCTATGAAACAAACTATTATGTACATGCATACTTACACACATATCGCAACTGTCTATGAAAACTATCTGTCTAATCTGTTTACATAATATGTATATAGTTTTGCTGTAATCTTTCTGTAAATACAAAATAAGAAAATCTGCTAAATTTTACCTTATTTATGTCTTATTATGGCATGTTCATATCTCTTGTACTGATCGCAAGTATAACAACAAACAATTTGTAGTTATTTAAATGTGTGTCATCATGTTAAATTATTGATTTAATTGCATGTTTTATTCAATATTTATTCAAAATTAACGTGTTTACGGAATTTTTATTTTTAAGTGTTGTCTAAGTCGATTAGTAATTTATCGAGAGATCGTCGCAAGGAAAGTGTTATAAAATAGGAAAGGACGCCATCTAGTGGCGCTCTGTGCAACTCTGCTGAGTAATCGATAACAAAAAGATTTCAAAAAGAAAAGAAGCTCCCTCTAGCGATGTTCTGTGCAACTCTATGTTTTAGATTCACTTTATATTCTTTTTAACACCTTAACGAGACCCTTTTGTGTATTTGCCGCCAAAAACAAATGCAGCTCGTGTTTGCACCAAAAACAAACATATCGAAAATAAAAAAATTAAATTGCCAAAAACAAATTGTTTTAATATAAATAAAAAGAAAGAAGAAAAATGCATCGCGCAAAAAGTGTTAATTCACAAATTGATAGCCTTAATGGAAACAACAGTGACGGATCTTTTGCTGTAAGTTGATCTGATAAAACTTAGACTGCTATGGAAAGCGTCAGCACAGTCATATGTATTGTTATGTATTCGTTACTCTGACTCTTAATTGTTTCATTTGTGACAACAAGGATGATGCCATAAGTGTGACCACGACGAGCACAACAACGAGCGGCAAGTCGCCATCGTTACGTAGAAAGCGGAATCGGCGCAAAGTAAAGAAAGCGCCAACCCAAAGTAAAGCTGCCTATGAATACGAGTAAGTTTAAAACTAAACAACAAATACGTAGTTGCATATAGTTAGATGAAAAAACATACATCATCGGATTATGGACCATGCCGAATGCATTGTGTGCTTGCTAACCAATAATCACATTTATTTAAAGCTCGCATTTTAAAGAAAACCACGGCCAGCCTTTGTTTGGTGTTGCTTTTAACACATTATTAGGCACGGATGAACCACAATTATTCGCGACAACTGGTAGCAGTCGGTGTACGGTGTACGAATGCCCACGGGAGGGTAGCATAAAGCTGTTGCTTTGTTATTCGGATCCAGACGTAAGTGACATTATACAATACTATATGCTGCCTCTAATGCAATTTTGTCATGTTATGCAATAAACACTTTAGTCGGACGAGGTATTTTATACATGTGCTTGGTCACATGACTCCGAAAAACAAACTCCGTTGCTGGCCGCCGCTGGATATCGTGGTGTTATACGCGTTATTGACATTGATTTAAACGAGTCGGTGGGAAATTACGTTGGCCATGGACACGCCATAAACGAATTAAAATTTCACCCGCAGAAACCAGAATTACTACTTTCTGGTAGCAAAGACCACGCTATGCGCTTATGGAATATTCAGACGCATGTCTGCATTGCTATATTTGGCGGTGTTGAGGGACACCGTGATGAAGTACTCTCTATTGACTTTCATATGCGTGGCGATCGTATTATCTCCAGCGGAATGGATCATTCCTTAAAATTATGGTATATTGACAGTTCCGATTTTCAGGAGAAAATTGAGCTTTCTAGCAAATTTAATTTGCAAAAAGCGCAAAGACCTTTTCCCACGAAAATTCAGCATTTTCCAGATTTCTCAACACGTGACATACACCGGAATTACGTTGACTGTGTACAATGGTTTGGCAATTTTATACTTTCAAAATCGTGCGAACATTCCATAATATGTTGGAAGCCTGGCCAACTCAATCAGAAATTGAATCAAATAAAACCAAATGATTCTTCTTGTACCATAGTTGCCGAATTCAAATACGAAATGTGTGAAATTTGGTTTGTACGATTCGCTTTCAATCCATGGCAGAAAATTATTGCTCTTGGTAACCAAGAAGGCAAGGTCTATGTTTGGGAATTAGATCCGAGCGATCCAGGAGGTGCGCATAAGACAACTCTGGTGGATAAACGTTGCGCTTCGACCGTTCGTCAAATAGCTTTTTCGCGTGATGCTAACATACTCGTTGTTGTTTGTGACGACTCAAGTGTCTTTCGTTGGAACCGCCACAATTCAAAGGCACCACAAACTACGAAGAACTCCCAACCAAACTGATTCCTCTATTATAATTTTAATATAGCCAGCCAAATGTAAGCAGCCAAAACACACGTACCATTATATTTTCTTATTTTAAAACTCATATCTCAGACGAGTTCCTAGCTAAGTTGAATCCTTTGTAGTACAAAACAAAACAAAAAAAAATCCTATAAAATTGTAATTAAACTTCAACCTGTTTGATTTTACATTCAATAGAGCAAATCGGGACGCGGCGCTTAATCAACGCAATGCTGTATCCGTACATTGTGCTTGGTTGGTGCGGGACTACAACTGAGATGGGTTGAAATTTTTTTATATTGTTGCACAAGTATTCAGCCGAGATAATTGAAAACGTTTTTACCAGCATTGCAGTCACAGAAGTCGGCAATAAATATAGTTATTCTGTTCGAAAAACATCTGAATGAACAGACTTTGTCATATCTCTAATTTGCTCGCAACGTGTAGAATCACTGCAGTGGTTGGATGACCTGGTAACTGACCGTGTATCAAGTACGGCAGGCGACAACGTTTCATACAGCTTCATTGGCTATGTGATTAGTTTTGTTGCGAGTACTTTATCAATTATGTTTCTCTTTGAATCTTGATACACTTATGAACACGGTTTTTCTAAGCGGATTGTGTTGGTTTCCACAGTCAAATTCGAGCTCGATTGTGTGGTTTTTACATCATAACATAGTGTTACAAAAGTTACAAAAAATTCCAGACTCTTTCAAAATATTTCAAACATATATTGTATATCTAGAATTGCAATCGTATTTTGGCAATACTACGGTTTCTGGGCCCCAAAATCTCGCAACGGATTCTTATAGACATATTTATGTGTTTGTGATTCATGTTCCAAATGCACTGAAAGGAAATCAAAATCCGTCATTCATTTACCAAAAGATTTGACCAAAACTGAACAACTATAAAAATTCATTCGACCTACACAAATATGTAGTTTTTATGTTTCATTTCTGTCGTTGGATAAGGTTTTTCATAGCTACCAAATTCCTGTTCTAAATAGTAACAAGTGAGTTTTTGCTTTATTTTCCCTGACTTGGTTAGAACAAAGAATCGAACTAATAGTAAATTATATTTTTTGGACATTTGGGTTTGTTGAACGTATCGTCTGAGTTATAGTCATCCATGTAGTGTTTCTAGTAATGTGGGTAATTAACTTCGTTTCGCTCAGCTTAGTGCAGCATTAACATGTCATCGTCTCACAGCAGTAACGAAATGAATACCAAGTAAATAACGCGTAAGCTACCGAAGATAAGCTATCTACTTTTGCTCATTTAATGAAAATCATTTCTATCTATTGTGTACTTAATTTCATGAATCTTTATCCTGTACGTAATATTGGACCTGGTTATGTCGCGAGGCGTGTCTTTAATGCTATCGAGACATCACACTTTCTTTTAGTAAACCATCCGTCCATTGTTTGTTATCTCATCCTTCTCTGCTTTATGATGTCATTTGGAAAAGAGCATCTCGCCGTCGAGTGAATCATGCTATCAACATAAATTTTAAGACAAAACACTACGTTTGTGTTTTTTGCATTTTTTTTGTTTTGTAGCTTTTCGCTGCAGTATTTTATCTGAGCTCCACCACCATTCACTGACACTTATGTTTTTTTTTAATAATCCTTTTTATAGTGATCTTATTGTTTTGCACTCAAATCCTTTCTAGATGCAGTTCAGCATCGCCCTCGCAACAGCAGCACCAGGATCATTACAATGAACGTCATCGTAACTCTTTAAATGTGTTAAGCTATGCAAGATGTCATAGTAACTTAAGTTTTGATGACTTTTGTTCTAAGACAAATTCATTTAGGCGAGTTGTTAAACTACGGTTTGTCCATTTGTCTATCTATCAATGTATGTGTGATTGTATTGTATTATGTATTTTTATTTTTGTTTTCTTTCACACTAAAGCACACTTGTCAGCCCACAATAAAAATATATGTAATCTAATTGAATTTCACAAGTGAGATTGAGTTATGATTGATTATTGATTTCTTCTTATTTATTAGTCTAATTAGGCCTCAGTTTCTCATCAAAATCTTAAATTTGGTTATAGGATTTCACTTCATCTTGATGACCATAAAGAGAAAAGACTCCCACATGTATTTTTTCGATTAAATTTTGAATCTCGTAAGATGCTATATCGCAACTCATTTTTCTCATACAATACAATATTTACAATAATTTCTTTCTTTTGTAGTATCCGCCTTATTGCAAGTATTTAATATACTTTACAATATACTGGTAGATACTATATACTCCTATGACATGACATACTAGGAGGGTATTGTGTTTAATGCGTTGTCTTTCAATGCTCATTTTTATAAATGAAGCCATTGTACACTTTAAACAGGATAATGGTACCTTGTCCTCTAACTGATGATGATGCTTAGCAGCATAGCTCACATTAACTTCTAATGAACCGCTGTCTACCAAAGGTTTATATATTGTTATTGTTCATTGAATATTGAAACATCATACCTAATGAAATTATAGTATTACAATCAGATATTTTACATGCCTATTTTCGGAAAAGTTGTTCGTAAAATGCATGTTGAAGTTTGAAAATATTTAATACTTAAACTTGACAAAGCTTCTCCAAAATTGATTACATGAAAAAGCAACACATTTACCATAAATCACATAATTTATATAAATTATTCTTCGGACAAACTTGTCCGTAAGGTGTAAGACATAAGTTCAAGTCTGAACATGTTTACTTTAAATGAAAATTTTATCTCTGTAAAGTTTCGATGAAACTAATTTCGTAAAAAAAATATTTAATGTTTGCTTAAACTAAAACGAACTATTTTTCGTTACTCGTGTTTTTAAGACCCTTTTTGTTGTTCACAACTAACAAACATTTTCTTTTAGATAATGAAAAAACATTTTAGCCCAATAAAAATCAATTTTGCTGCAACTTAAAAATTGAGTGGAAAATAAAGTAAATAAGACTCAAACTCAATGTGAGGAACCACAAAAGATATAAACCTGCAAATAATCCAACAAACATACGTACAATCAAAGTATCATTTTCAGGTTTATTAATTTAGATAACAACAATATGATATTTATTATATATATATATATATATATATATTTTTATGTATTCAAAACATTTGTTCATAGAAAGCATTTAGTTTATTATCAAAAAGTGTGGAAAACAGTTCAATTTAAATTTATAAAAATTAATTTAACGAAATGAAAAAATTGAATAACAATTGGCCTTTAACATTTGATTAATGACATTTTCGAAAAATTCCAAAATAATCGTATAAAATTAAATAGAAATAAAAATTAATAATTCGATACTCAACAAATATCTCACCATGTTAAATGAAGTGCAAACGAAGTCATCGCTGATGAAGCAGCACGATAAAATGTAAATAAAATGGGGAAAAATGAAAATATTTTTAAATAACAAACACTCATTTATGGGATTTATTTAATTTGGTACCGACTGTTCTTGTACAAAGTTTGATTCATACATGTGCTGAAAACAAAGCGCCGGTGGCTTTATAAAATAATCAATTCAAATTTTTATAAATAACAAACAAAGAAACAAACGAATTTACTTTTTTGTTCCCATTTATGATTGTCATTTGATGTATTTAAATATCTGGTGCTACATTGCATGGAGCAAAATAAATGGTCTAGTCCATCCATCCGCCCATCCGTTTCTATTGCAATTAGTACATAATTTTTGAGCAATCGAGCTGAAGTATAGCCATCTTCTCATGTAGTTTACTAGTAGAGAAAACTAAAAAAGTGATAAAGCCAATAGCCTGTACTGTCTGAGTCAATGCGGTAATTTCTTCTAACATGTAGAAAAGCAGAAAATAGATATAAAATCAACCACTCAGCATCTCCAACAGAACCGGTTAATAGAAGACCGAATTATCAATGGTAATTAGTATAGCTCCCATATTACGTGCCTTAAAATTATAATTTGTATGATTAAATTCTTAATTGTCGATGAGTTAAAATAAATGTTCATCTTATTGCATTAATTTCGACTTTAATTGCTTCTCTGGCACATTTTTTTTGAGGCTAGTACTAAGGATCTTCAAATTTGTTCACTAACTATTGAATCCAAAATACAAAACAAGGGACCAACTTCCACAAAACCTTTACCTAATTAAAGTAATACACATCATACTTGTAAAGGGTTAATGTTTTGCAATATTTTTCAAGAAGTCCTGTGAATTTACATGAAATGAATGTATTAATTAATAAATGGAGAAAAATATCCGATTAACTAATTATGTATACATTTTCAAGTAAACTCTAATATTATTGTTTTTGGTCTGTTGAAATATGAAAACATATAGATCAAAGCAAATTTAAAAGTCAATCTGGAAATTAAACTTTACATTCTCTTTCTTATTGTGTCCGGAGCGAGTTTTTAGAAAAATAAAATGTTGCAAATCGAACTCCAAACAATTTTAAGCTCACTCACGTTAAAATTGTTTTCTCTTACTTAATGCCAACAAGTGGCAATGGAAGTCTTTAAACGCAAAAAAACATTAACAAATAATCGCATTCAAAATTAGGTCAAACAGCAAAACTTGAAGATGGCTGACAAACCGCTAAAAGTGTTTGTATGTTATTGCTGTCGGGTTCAGTATTTCTTTTATCGGAGAAGTAAAAAGCAACAACAAATGGCGTACTGACAATAATACAATCAATCATTATTGCTCGCGTGAATCATTATCGCATTCGATTGGTGGCGGCGTGCGGCTGACCCCACAAAGACCACGGACATAAAGAAGTTTACCAAACAAAATGTGAAAGAAGAAACCTGTAAGCATTGTTATAAACCAAATTGTGTGTTTGTGAGTGAGTTTTATTTGTTGGCCAATTACATCACCAAAAACAAAAAAAAAAAAAAACTAAATAAATGATAATCAATAACAAATGATGTTCTGCGTTTTCGCAACAAATAAAAAGTCGAACTGAATTTCATTTCATTTGCTACAAAAAGCATTAAGAAAGTATTTATTTTTCTGAAAATGGATACCACCATTACAATAAGCAAGTGCAGTCGCTTGAGAACTCATAAAGTAATAAAAGACTCCGAATGAATATCTGTAAAAGGAACGGAAACGAGATGATGATGGCGACCAGGACAACAACGGCAATAAGATTAAAAAGATGATGTTGCGACTTTAAAAACGCACAATTTGTGCTAATAATCTTCTGGAGAATATACTTAAATCGGGCGTAAATTTCCTAAAAAGAAAAAACTTTAAACATTTTCGCCACCGTCGTCAAAATAACATTTTTGTGTGTTTTTCTTTTTGTGCGTGAGGGCACAGGAAATACAATTATGTGCATTTGCCTCACAAATTTCATCTTTTTTTTTTTGTTTTTTGCTTTGTTCCCTTTTAAATTTTATTTTCTTTCCTTTTTGAAAAAATAACAACAAAAATACTTTCAAAATCTCAATTTCATTAGGTATCAGATTATGGATTGAATTAAATTTGTATCAACCAATTCTGCAGCTGATCGTTCTCCCTTCAAACTGTTTACTTAAAATTAAAGACAAAAATTCATACTTCATGTAGATTGTTATTGTTATCAAATGCTTATCAGAATGTTCACACCTACAAGACCCACGCATTTTTAGAACGACAAAACAATGAACTTGTGACGTTCTAAGCACACAAACAAAACTATTGTACAAAGATAAAAATATTGTTTAATAATTTTTGTTTCTTATTTGCTTTATCCAACTAAAATCATAATGTTATTTTTTTTCTTCTGGGGGAAAAATATAAGAAATATATTTTCATTTCTTTTCTTTTTATAAAATAATTGCCAAATAATTTTGCGCTCGACCAAGCAACAACAATAACAAAGAAGCGGAAATTACATGAATAACTAACTAATATTAAGTAGCATACTTTCAAGGGCATTACCATTATCGCCCACATTATTTTTATATACCCAACGGACATGACTTTACCACTTAATCAAGATGATTGTGACACATTCAGACTTCTCACATGCTTTGAGAGAATCATTTAAACGATATATTCTTTACAAACTTTTTGGTAGATTTTAGACTTTATTATAGTCTATGATTTTGTTAGATGAATTCGGAAGGCCGAAAAAATGGTTAATAACGTATTTTCTTATTTGTATTACAATCGTTTGCCTTGACATAGAATCCTTAGCCGCTCGAATGGGCCATAAGATACCTTCATCTTAAACATTGTCCTATCTCTGAAATATTTTTTTTAACTTTTGCAAAGCTTACACAATCATATGTTGCTAAGCATGACAGAAAGACACTTTGGGTGAAACTTATAAAAAACATAATCGTTTACGATATTAATTAAAAGTTTTTATCGTTTCTACTACTATGAAATTCAAAAGTGGTTTTCATTGAGTTTTAAAGGAAGACCTTACGCAAAAGTTTCACTTTTAGTTTAGTTTCTTTCAATTTCAACTTGTGTGAGTATTATTGAATATTGACTCAAGACAGGTAGAACTCAATTAGTTAGTGCAACTAAAACTGATATTGTATCGTAGCAATATACGAGTATATGTCAGTACTAGAAATATACTTTTCACTTATTAAATAAAATACGTTTGAAAATATAATTGGAAAATTTTTGTGCGTGTTCATAGAGAGCTCTTAAGGGAAATAGTATAGTACTTCATCAGAATAACTAATTATAATGTAATAAAGCGCTTTCAATTACTAATCCAAAAATGTTGTATATTTCCTTTTAAATATTTCCATTTGGAAATTTATTTATTGCTGGAAGATATGACATATGTATTAATTTCTCATTTTCATTGTATGTGTAAACAATAGAATTTCCGGATCTCTTTCAAGGAAATATTAATCATTTCGTACAAGTTTTCCACCATAAGCACACCACACTGGCTCAATCATTAGTAAATCTTACTCTACGATGTATCTATCTACTTGTATATCTACTGATTTGTGTTCCCAATTAAGCAGACAAACATTTTACATAAGAAGTATAACGAATCAGAAGAAAGCAGAAGCAGAAGAAAAAGAAAAAAAAAACCGGACAGAGTTTGCTTTCAGGTTAAACGGAAATATCTCGTGATGTTGCCGTATTTACCAGCGATGAGTGCACAACGTGAGTTTCGTGTCCCGAACTTTACTTTCATTCTCACAATTCACTTTGTTACTACGAGTAGTAGTACTGCTAAGTTTTATGTACGACACTATGACTTTTGGCCACAATTGTTGTAATTGTTAAAGTTATTTTTGTTTTCCACCCTAATTTGTTGTTGGTATTACGACTGATGGAAAAATAGTTCAAATGTCTAAATAATCGCAATGTCGTCCTAAACAATTGTACTTGCTTCCATGACGGTATTTGCACGATTTCTGCTTCTGACATAACTGATATCCATTTACCATTAAAGCAATGAAAGCAGAAGTAGGAGAAGAGAAAGTGGTGGCGAACCTGGTATGTACGAGAATATCTTTAACAGAAAAGTATTGTAGTACAGCAACAATTATCCTTCACGCAAGAGCACTTTCACATTTCTTTATCCTTTATATTTATTGGACTCTCCTCTTTATTGGCCTGTCATGCTCTGAAAGGCTGCTTGGGCTATAACGCAGTCGTGAACGATGTTTGCTTGACTTTTTGCAATATTAAGTATTATGGCATTTTATCGCGTTTCATTTTGTTTCGTTCAGTTAAATTTTAACCCGCAGCGAAATAAGTACAAAAAACGGCCGGCATCGAACAGCCATAGCCATAGCAGGGAGTAACTAGAATTGATTACTTAACCTTTACCGCCGGTCCGTCAACAAAACAAAAAGTGAAAACCGCACCGCAACCTAAAGACTGTAAGGAAGAACGTCTCGGCGTTTAAGATTGTTGAATTGTCGAAGCGAAGCGGCGTACTGTTATTAAAAGCGCAATTCACTAATTGCTCTTACATCGTCCTTGCTCTTACTTGATCTGAGAAAGCATACATATTACTCCCTCAATTAGTGTATTTCGCATTCCTTGCGTCATTGCGTATGATGAAAAAGCGCAAAAAACTGAACATTTCAACTAGACGCGTTTCTTTTGACATTCTGAAGTACATATTAATACCAGAATCGGATTCTGTAGAAAGATACCTATATTTCTTGCATACCTCGTTCATAACATAAACGAAAAACACACAAAGTGAATACTATTTCGTTGATGATTTTTTGCGTGCGTATCTCCTTTACTATCCACCATCAACGTTTGTGCATCTTGCGGCATGAGTCGCCTCAGGCGTGAAAGCAGTCGACAGAGTGTAATAACTGTCGAGTTGATACAATTCATAATTCAGTATCGCGCTAGGGAGACTCAGGAAAAGAAAAAAAGGTACTCCTTACAATAAGATATCCGTTATACAATTATCTATTTGATTTCATATCGTTGATATCGTTTCCTTTTGATGAAAAAAAAAAAAAATAAATAAAAAAATAAAAGAAAGTACTCATCTTACTTACTTTCAAATGTTTAAAAAAGTTGTATGAATTTAAATGGTTGATTGGTATTAAACACTTTAGTCACAAACATAAGTGCATGCCACAAAATTGCTTAAATACATGAGTTATGTTTCCAATATACAAGTAGAATATAAGCAATAGAAAAAAATTGTGCTTTATAAGTCACTTGGTATGGCATAGTGGTTCTGAAGCAGGAAAATGTTTAGGCACAAAATCATAATTTCTTTTTTTTTTCAGTTCAATATGCAATATGGGAATACAATTATTGTAGTATTCTGGAGGGCGGAAATCTTTCACTTTTAATAACACTAGAATAAAACAACAAAAAAAAAAAATAAAAAAGAAATCGTAATTTGTAATTGTCATGTCTATTTGAATTACAAATATTTTCTTCATCTCTTATTCATAATAATAACTAAACTAACTAAAGCCCAGGTGTGGTTTGCATAGGAACAAAATTATTATTTAAGTTTTTTTTTTATATTTCTATGTGAGTATAATAACTACATATTGTATGTAGGTTACTATAGATACATAACCAATTACTGAATGTCTAAACTAATGTGAGCAAATGGTATTTTTTCGATACAATTGGCAAAGTTTCTTACATGATTCAAATTACACAAATATTATGGGAATTCTCAATAGATTTATTTAATGCAGTCATTTTTGTCTTTCGATTAAAAGAGTATTTGTTTTAAGTGATTAGATCTTATATTAAGAACTTCCTCAACGAAAAAATTTACAACTAAATACATTAAAACGGCCGTAAAATTGTATTACAGTAGGTATTTTACATCTCTCACATAATTGGATTATTCAAATTTATCATTATATTGTAGATATATTTTAATTAAAGCTTATTTCCAATGTTTCGGATTATGTGGAGAGAAAATGGCCTCAAGTCTTGTGCAAATCGTGAATACTGCTATTTGTATACTAGAGAAAAAATGTTTATTTCTTTATTTAATCTTTTACATAATGATTCAAGTCAATTAAATGAAAACTTTTTTCTCAAGGTATAGCAAATTTTTTTTATTTTTTTTATATTTTTTATTTATTACATCTTGTTAAAAGAAGGGAGGTGGCTATGGCTGCTGTGGCCTTCGGCCAGATTAGCAAAATTGAATTTTTGGTTAGGCATTCAAAACTATACCAAATGTAAATATTTTCTTTTTTAAGTTGAAACTTTAAAACTTTTCGTCCAGAGCAAGTCTCTTTGTTTCTTTTTCGTGTCCTTCCTTCCTTCCATCATCCTTTCAAATCGAAATAATTCACAAACCAAATTAACAAATTTTTTGACCAAAGTTGGCAAAACACTTGCTTGTTTCCCTAAAAAATAAAACAAAACTTTCAAATAAAATAAAATAAATCTTAAAATTTTGTTGTGTTGGTTTTTGCACAAATAGTGTTGTCGTATGTCTCTTAAAAAAAGACAGACATTTTCAAAGGCTTGAAGTAAATAAAAATAAACATAAACAATTTCCCCATTATGTTTACTTTTGCTGTTCTTAGTTTAGTGGGAATCACTTTTAGTAGAGTTCCACACATAAGAGTTTATTTACTGTTATTTCGACTTAAGATTTCTCAATTTTTTTTTTTTTTTTTTTTTTTTTGTTTTTTTGTAACTTTATCTTGTTTTTAACTGGCACTACAAAATTTTTTAAGTTTTTGCTTTAAACGACTATCTACTTATATTTCTAAATGAAATTCAAATTAAGATTGACAGTTCTGAATAGAAAATTTACCTGTGACTTTTTGTTTTATGATTTTTGATTAAATTGTAATAATGGGATATAATGTTGTTTTGATCAGAAAATCCAAATTCTAATTGGATAGTTTCACATCATTTGAAGCTCCCACATAAAGTGATAGATTTAATATGACCAAAATTAAATCATTAATATTTGATATTTGATCAAAACTTCATATTAAGAAGATGGGACGCATATTCATCGAGTGTAAAACTTTAACTATGGTGGTAGGTGTTACATTACATGGTGAAATTAAAATTAACATTTTTCCTCCCATATTCATGTTGAGTGGGAAGTTTTCATTGAAATTTATAAGTACTTTGTTATGAAAAAGATGGAGTGTTTCATAATTTTACAGACGAAAGTATAAATCTTTATTATGCCCACATGGCTTGACTTAAATTGAGATTGATGCCAAGAAATAATCATTATTTTCATCATTATATTTTTAATATTATTATTATGAGCGCATGAGTATCGAGTATTTTACTGAAATTAAATGAAAACAAGAAATATTAAAAAATAATGTTTACTTTTGTTTTGTTATTTATTATATTCAAAGTTGTTGTAATTGTGCTTGAATGAAATTTTATTGCACGATAGAAATAACAATGCAATCAAATCAATATTTCTTAGATAAAATTATAGAAATAATAATAAAAAGATTATAAAAAAAAAAAAAAAATTAATAAGGTAATCAAAGATTTGCACACACGATCTACACGCCACTCACACAAGCACATTCCACTTGCTAAACCTGCAAAGTCCAAAATTATTCAACAAAAATAAACAATTTTTGAATTCCTAAGAAATCAACTCAATACACGCACTTATTACAATAAAATATTTTCCTGTTTCTAAACGTTTTAATTTTAATTTAAGCGCCAAAAAACTAATAGTTTTTCTTACTTCAAAATTTTAATTAATTCGCTTAAAATTGTGCCATAATAAATTTAATTCCTTCCGCTGTCTCGTTTATAATTTCGAATTTTTTAACCTATTACAAAAACAAACAAAAAACTAACAAGAAAATTAGATTTATTTTTTGTCAATTTTTTATTGTTTAACGGCGCATTTTGAAAATATTTATTTATTTTATTTATTTTTATTGAGTTATTGAATGAAGTACGAGTACAATAAATAAAACATATAATAAAACATTTTTTAAAATTTTTAATTTGTGTTCTTTTTTCTTTTTTTTTTTTTTTTGTTCAATTAAAATAATTGATTTGTATTTTTTTGAATTATTAGCTTTTGTTTGTATTAATTTGATTTTATGTTTAACCGACAATCAAAGGTTTAAAAAGACCAAAACTAACGAATTTGTCTTTTTTCTTGACCTTCTCCCAAATTCCATGACAACCTTTGTAATCCTTGTAACCAAAAAAAAAAAAAACAAAAACCCTATAGGCGTCTCGCTGATGAAGATGACGAATTGTCTGAAGTGCAACCGGATGCGGTGCCACCAGAAGTGCGCGAGTGGCTGGCATCGACATTCACTCGTCAAATGGCAACGACGCGTCGCAGATCGGATGAGAAGCCAAAGTTCCGATCGGTGGCACATGCAATACGAGCTGGCATTTTTGTAGATCGCATCTATCGTCGCGTATCGAGTTCCGCTCTGATGCAATTTCCATCGGACGTCACCAAATTGCTAAAGGTAAGTGGAATATACAATATTATTATACTAAGGTTGTAATAAAAATTTGTTGTATTTGCATCCACACAGAACATTGATGATTGGACCTTTGATATATTTGCACTAACTGAGGCTGCCAGCGGTCAGCCAATCAAGTACGTATCTCATGAGTTGCTCAATCGGTATGGGCTCATTCACAAATTCAAGATTTCACCTGGAGTGCTTGACGTGTTCCTGCACCGTGTCGAAGAGGGCTATTGTCGTTATCGCAATCCATATCACAACAATCTGCATGCCACGGATGTTATGCAGACAATACACCATATCATATGCCAAACAGGTCTTATGAACTGGCTTACAGATTTGGAGATATTCGCCTCGCTCTTTGCGGCGCTCATACACGATTACGAGCATACTGGTACGACTAACAACTTCCATGTGATGACTGGCTCTGAAACGGCTCTCATCTACAATGATCGTTCTGTTTTGGAAAATCACCATGTGAGCGCAACATTCCGAATGCTTAAGGATGATGACTGTAATATTTTGTCACACTTGTCGCGCGAGGAGTTCCGCGAGTTCCGTACACTTGTCGTCGATATGGTGATGGCGACGGATATGTCACATCACTTCCAACAAATGAAAAATATGCGCAATCTGCTCACGCTGCAAGATCAAACCATTGACAAGTCTAAGGCTTTGTCGCTTGTTCTGCATTGTTGTGATATCTCGCATCCCTCGAAGCGGTTTTTCGTGCATCATCGCTGGACGATGCTTCTGTTGGAAGAGTTCTTCCGGCAGGGCGATCTTGAGAAGGAGTTGGGTCTGCCATTTAGTCCACTTTGCGATCGCAAAAACACATTAGTTGCCGAGTCACAAATCGGCTTTATCGACTTCATTGTTGACCCCAGCATGTGTCTGCTTTCAGACACATTGGAACACGTACTAGCACCCATTGCACCAATACTGAAGCCAAAACCATCTCCGTTACAAGAGGAAGGTCCCGAGGCGCCCACTGGTGAAAATAATAATAGCCAACGACAATCACGACGCACATTAGAATCGAATCGCAGTGATGATCCAGTAGATTTTATCGGTCGCAAGAGTTTGGGTAGCGCACCAATCAAGTTCACTATACCGAAGCCTTGGCTAAATTGTCTGATCGAAAACAAAGCAATTTGGAAAGAGCAAGCGGTCAGGGGTAAGTTCATCCACAATAAAGTTTGACTCACTTCATAATTATGTAATTAGTTTTGGCGTTGCTTTTATTTCTTATTACAATCAAATTGACTATTAAAATTATACAAAACCGTTTTCATCGTTGACTTCTCTCTCTCTCTTGACTATGTACAATACAATGAAATGCGAAATGCTTTAGACAGATTTACGAATTGTGCACTTATTAATTAGCCATTTGATTTTCCAGAAATGATGGAACGGCGTAAAAAGATCTTAACCAATCACTGACGACAATCCTAAATCAAGAAATATTAATTGTTAAATTTGAAAGACGCAAATGAATATTTTTTAATAATTACTTTGAAACATTTTTTATATTTGATTACCATTTAAAATATCAGGGAAAAACTTAATTGTTTTAATGAACATTTTTCCAATTTATTTATTGATTAATTTGTAATAGATGCCGAACAACGTGCCCTAGCAGCCCAGCAGGAGGAAGGGGAGGCAGCTATGGCAGCTGAATCAAATAAAGGAGAGGCTGAATTTGGTGGTGAGATTGGCGAAACTGCTGATAAAACCGAAGATTCTGTAGCGTAGACACAACCAACATAGATACACAATAGAAAGCTCATGATTCAAATTAAACATCAATACCACATAAGCGAAATAATAATATATAAGGCCGATTAATTAATTAAAGATACTTCAACAAACAAACAAATTCCATGTATAAAACAAACTTTCATTGAAATTGAAAGATAAGTAAAATCAAAATACATACATACATAGTAAAAATTAATAAAATAAAAACAAAACGTAAACGCTTCTAATTTATAATTGTATAAATGGTTTAATAATTAAGTAAATAAGAATTTAAGAAAAACATTCATTTATTGAAATTTACATGTTTAGCAATAAAAGATTTGCAATAAAACAAACAATACAAATATTGTACCCTCCACATTTGGTGAAATAAAAAGAATCATTACAAGTATCAGTAGCATTTCAAATACAACGTTTCATATAATATATACATATTTCTTCAAAAATACTATTGTGCTACATGTTTACAATAGTATGTATGTATGTACTATAGCATTTATGCGACAAAAAGTATCTCATTGTATTGAGGTCAATGACCACTCGTTTGATAAATGCCACAGCACTTAAAAGACATCTCTCAGTTTATTGGTATCTTATATCTTATGTAACTATAAATCCAATATAATTTGATATGATATGTAGTAATGTTTCTGATACTTGTGTATAGAATCTGATTTTCAAGGTATTTAAACATTTAGCAGTATGTAGTATAAATGTACTTAACACTGATCTAGTAGAATGTCCCTTAAATGTGAAGGCAACATATGTGAAGAAAACATATGGAAAAATATAAGAATATAAGAAAAATATAAAAATCAAAAACAAAAACACATACAAAAAAAAAAAAAAAAAAGAAACTGTTAAGTTTTTATTGCATTTATGGTAGTCAAGAATAATAAATATTAAATAAATATACTTATATTTAATTAGAATTTTAAAGCAAAGATATAAATTGTTGAATTTTTCATTGATTTACGCAGCTGGACAAGTTAATAAGTGCATGTCAAAATCTTAATCCTAATTAATAATCAAAAAATGATATTCATTCATGTCAATACCCTAAATACCGAAATTCACGGCGTGAGAATAAAATTATTTTGTATATTGTTGATAAATTTTTGACAGTTTGTCTTTTTCTTAAAAGAAAGATATCTTTTCACAAGTAAAATATTGTACAATGAAAATGTCGCGAGACAATTTTAAGAGCAATACAATTGACTGCAGAATCAATCATGTAGTGCGCGTAATAGAGTTTTGGGAAGGTGCATATGCATAAAAAAATATACCTTAAGACAATAAAGTACCCGGAAATTGTCATTTAAATTGCCCGCGTTAAGTATTTTTTAGGTTTTTTTTTTCTGTATCTTAGTAGGACTGTCTATTACTATGCCAAATATGAGCACGATCTGTCAACCAGTTTGTTTACAGCAGCTTGTTTAATCAGTCCACCTCAGTAGTTCTGTGGACGCAACAAATTTATGCACATTTATCGGAATCAGCCAAATCGGACCACTACAGGGTGCCTCCCATACAAACCACACATTAAAATTCAGGTTCTTAAAAGAAAAACTTTTTTTTTTTTTGAATAGATTTGGACATTATAAATATCTAAACCATCTCTAGGAACCATGTAAATTTCAAGACCCTATTTGCCATACAAATATTTCGGTTTCAGTGTTGAATTGCTGTATGTGTACTGACTGTATGGTCAATCACAGTAATGTGAGCAAAAACGGAATAGACAAAGTTAATTTAATTTTTTTCTTGATTTCGTGTGAATCTTTTATCAAGGATCTGGACCTATGAATGAAAATTTGGCCATATACAATATTATATTTATTATCAGTTCAATCTCACGCCGTTAACATTCTAAATGTCTTTATATCGTTATGTACAATATATCATCCAGATATGTCTTTTTCCTCCCGAAGAAATTCATGCATGAGTCTACCACATTGAAAAGTAAAGTAAGAATATGTAATTTTATAATTATTATGTCCCACATAAGAAAATCTCACTACCCCTGCGTTATGGTCATCCATGTATGTACTTATTTTCTGTCCAGTTGTGTATTAATAGTACTTAACTTTAATTGAATTTTGTCAAATAGTTTTCTGTTTGATACAAAGTTGTTAAATTGTTTTATTAAGATTTATAATCTTGTGAAGCTCAAATTGTATATTTAAAAATCTGTAGTAAAATACGTTATTTGCTTAAGTTTTTTTGTTTTTTTTTTTTTGTTTTGTATAATTGCAATCTGCCTGTCACTGACAACCGTAGACGATTTGAGTGTTTGCTTCATTCGATCAATCAATGCTACTATGTTTTCTGATCACACAATATTTTATTTATATTCAAAGTTGTTCATAGCTTCATTATAAACGCACTGCTACGTCAACTTACATATATATGCAGGGTGTCCAGAAAGCTGTCCTACACCTCTCCACCCACGCGCCATCGAGTAAACTCAAAAAGAAATAGCACTCACCCTTTCTGGACACGCTGTATTGTATGCCTCATAATGAGTATCTGTACATATTTAAGTACCTAATCTAAGGACTATGGAATTAAGTAGAACTGAAAAATTGCACACTAAGTGGAGGTCTCCGAATTTTTGTTTGCTTGTAAAATACAATGACGGACTTATATCACCCACAATTTTGATCAAGAAAAGATGAATTTTAGATTCTTGAAGAGAGTTTAATTAAAAAAATATTAACATTAAAAAAATTCATTTTTGTGTTCATACCCATACCATTATTGCTAATTCAATTCAATTGGATTTTTCCATATGATGAGAAATCACATGTATATATTTTACAAATGTTGTTTTAAAGCGTATTATCTTCATTTTCTTGATAATTACATTTTTGTTTATAATTTGCGCATTTCAAGCAATTGACAAATTGAAAGAGAAAAAAACCTAAACCAAAAGTTTTGTGATCAATTTGCCAAGTTTACTTATTTTCATAGTCCTTGCCTAAACTGAAATACCTGAAGAAAGATTAATCCTAAATAGCGATCTACAATGAACTTGACACTTTTTGTAAATAACCCACACCCAATTGATAACATAACAACTATTTTTAGAAGATTCTTTATCAATTTTTCTTATATCCAAAAAAAAAAAAAAGTTACTCTATGAATCTTTTTCTCCTTTTATTTGTATTTTCCTATTACAAATCTAAAATACTTACAATAATTCTATGGTCTAAGTGAAATCATTTCTATATCTCTAAATAAACAAAATAAAATAATGGAAAATATAGAAATAGAAAAATGTAAAGAAAATGAAAATTATTTTTATACGTGACAATTTTTATGTTAAACAATTTGATTTTGTTTAGTGTTTTGTTAATTTGGTTTTTGTGTTTATTGGATTCTTTCTTTAAACAAAGATGAATAAACACCGAAACAGGGAAGAAACATGTTTTTAAAGTTTTCAAAATGTCTGATAGCGGGACCATTCTTTTAAGATTTACCATTGTCGTCTGCAAGCAATTTCAATACTATTAAGTGCGTGTATGTAATCCTCATTACAAAATACTAATTAGATTTTCCAAGGGAATTCTATTCATTTCGCTGGACGAAATTATCTTTTTTATTTAATTTTCAATAATGACATACTAGTATAACTTCAATACATACAAGTATCTAAATCTGAATCTAAGCCTTCATGTATACATACACGTGTACTGTAAATGGATGCTTATTGGATGGATCTGGTCAGAAAGCAATGGTAAATTCGCTTAGCAGTAAGGTACCAAATTATCAGCTGAAATTGGGATCATAGCTTTATTAAGGTAGTAAATACTATACAAATAAATATTACATGCTGTTCAAAATACGGTATATTAATAATTCTTATGGTATACAACTAAATAAACAAACCACTTCCTATCAACAATATAATAATAATATGGAAATAAATGATAATAGATTAAATATTATAGAAAATAATACAATATAATACTAATTAATACATACAAATGTGTTTATGAATAGGTGGTGGTAGTAGATATAGACACACACACACACACACATATACCCACACATACATGCATATTTAGCTATTTATTAGTAGTAGTAGAAGTAACATTAATAATAGATACACATGTCTATTTAGTAAAATACAAAAGGAATATTGTACTAAGTCGTCAGTTCAACTATGTTGAATTATTGTGTTTTTACAAGTATATTTATTTTCTTTTGCAGTGCCTAACAAAACTTAATCTAAAATTTATTAGCTCAAATCCTTTGAAAAGAAACAATATAATAATTTGCATATCCATACTTCACACAAAAAGTAGTAAAATAAATAAATAAAATATAAAAAAAAAATGCAAAAAATTGTAAGTAGATTAACTTAGAGAAGTTGTTATTCATTAAAAATAAATCAAACAATATTGGAAATGGAATCAAATAGATCAAATAGAGAAAATAAAATTAGTTCTAACAGCTTTGAATGTTCTACTAATATTCAATAAAAACAAAATTAAGAAATAAAGCAATTATTTAGTGTTGGAAAACTTTTAAAAAAGGTATAATAGTCAATACAATTATATGTTAAAATGCTACTTACATTATATCAGATACAGATACACACACATGTAACCAGATAAAATAAATAATTTAATAAATATAAAATATGTATTTAATTAGTTAATGCATAATATTTAGTAATGAAATACAGAATGGAAACATTTTCGCACACTATAAACAGTACAGAGGGTCTGTAAATATGAACCATAAAACAAAATTTTATTACTCATATTGTTATTATTATTATTTATTACAACACAAACCACAAAAAATATTCTATACTATTTAATTATAATCATTTTTCTTTAAGTAATTTTAAAATTTATCTAAGTAGAATGCATAGCAAACATAAAACAAAACAAAAAGAAAAATAATAATAAAATGAAACAAAACAAAAATTAATATATTTAACTCAACATAAAGTATTTCTCTGTTATGCTAAAAATTATTTTTATAATTAATGAATTTATGGAATTAATGACTATGTAAATTATTAAATAACTACTTATAAATAAATTATTATCGAACTCAAAGATTATTTTCTTCTACTTGTTCATAAATACATATAT